>JAGDQP010019593.1:4467-34635 GCA_022664845.1 Lepisma saccharinum | reverse complement strand
CCACTATCTGAATAAATGATGATTTTTCGTTCCTATTTACCTGACTGATTTCGAAACCAAATCACAATTATATATGTTTTACACGTATTTGATTTCTGAGTTTAATATTGTGGTGTTGCAGTTGGCAGTTGACTCTCGATGATAGAGTTACTCTATTAATAAAACATTTAACATTAGAAATATAAATATTCGATCAAAACACTGATATTACTTTACCTATCAACATACTTCACATTTCTTTTACTTAAAAGGAATAGAAATAGATGAGATATGAGAGCAATTTTTTGTAATGTAATTATACCACTTGCGAATTGTTTAGATTTGCACTCAATCTATAGCAGATTAGTAAAATATAAGTGACCCTATAATGTAGATAAGTCCTTTAGGCATATACGTACCCATTTTCAAAACTCAATTTTTTACGGTTTAGAAGCTGTGGTGCAAAAAGTGCGAAGATGCAAGTGGTATATTTTATAACAATGTCCTAAAAATTGTACCACTAGTATTACAAATTGGATCGGTAATAAAAATGGAAGTTGGGTAATTACATGTGAAATCGGCCAATTTTTATGAGATGGTTGCTCGACCATTTTGGATTTTTCTTTCATATTTGCACCATAGATAGGCAGCGTAGAACAATTTTTATTTTATTTTTATCAGCAGCCATTTTAAATCTAGGTTACCTTTTCTTCACTGCGGCAGGCAAAAATAGGGCTTAGGAAAAAAAGGTCACTGCTCTCTTCTCATTAAATATAGAAAGTTCCGGTTTTCCACTGGTTGAAAGAAGATATTTTGAACTTTTAGAAAATGCATACAAATTTTGAAAAATATTTTTGAAGTTCAGACTTAAGGGGCTCATAATTCGACCTTACTCACGAGCATAATCATAGTTTTATGGACCATTTAAGGTAACTTCAGGTTGAAACCACAAGTTGCCATTTTTGTGTAAGAACTATGCCTAGTACCGTTTTGTAGAGTTCTAAGAATAAAGTTTGGATTTAGCCCCTTTATAGCATTTTTTTGGTCTCAAATTTGAGAAAAATCGAAATTTCGAGAATTTCAAGGTCAAATTTCCGAAAAGGGGGAAGAGATAGAAAATTATAATTTTTGCCAAACAATCCATCTACTAATACTGTACAGAACGTGTAAGTTTCATTTTGCTGTCCGAAGCGGTATATAAGTTATTATAGGGCCTCAAAGCATGAGCAAAAGCATTAACAAATAGGCAATCGGAAATACGCCATAAGTGACCGAAATTGAAGTTTTCTATGCTTATTTATATTACTTTATTTTAGCAGTCTGATATCAATGCTAAATTTGCACCGATAAACACCATGAGGGGGAGGTCTCCTCTCCGGGCATCATGACTGTGATTATTGTAATTAGCTATGGAAGTAAAAAAGACTGTGGGGGACATGCGTAACTGAAACAACATAGGACCCAAATATGTATTTTAAATCCCTCCTCCCCCTTTGTGTTGATCGGTACAAATTTAGCATTGATATGAGACTGCTAAAATAAGGTAAAATAAATAAGCATAGAAAACTTAAATGTAGGTCATTTATGGCGTATTTTCGATTGCCTATTTGTTAATGCTTTTGTTCATGGTTTGAGTCCCTATAATAACTTATATACCGCTTCGGACAACAAAATGAAACTTACACGTTCTGTACAGTATTAGTAGATGGATTGTTTGGCAAAAACAACAATTTTCTATCTACTCGACGTTTTCGGAAATTTGACCTTGAAATTCCTGAAATTTCGATATTTTTTCAACGTTTGAGGACAAAAAATGCTAGTAAGGGGAACAAACCCAAACTTTATTCTTTCAACTCTGCAAAACGGTACTAGGCATAGTTCTTACACAAAAATACAACTTGTAGTTTTAACCCCAAGTTACCTTAAATGGTCCATAAAAACTGTGATTTGACTCGTGAGTAAGGTCAAATTATAAACCCCTTTCAAAGTCAACATTTCAAAAATATTTTTCAAAATTTTGATGTATTTTCTAAATGCCCAAAATATCTTGTTTCAACCAGTGAGAACCAGAACTCTGTATCTTTAATTAGAAGAGAGCAGAGGCCTTTTTACTAAACTCTTTCAAACTCCAATTTTTGCCTGCCACAGTGAACAAAAGTAAGCCCTAGATTCAAAATGGCTGCTGATAAAAACAAAATAAAAATTGTTTTGTGCTGCTTACTAACAGGGCTCTTTATCTATGGTGCAAATATAAATAAGAAAGTCAAAATGGCCGAGCAACCCGTGCCGGTCGATTTGACATGAAATGACCAGGTTTGGAACGAGTAATATAAGATGAAAATCATTAGTTCATGATGATTTCTATCTATATATGTCATAGCCTTAATACATATGAGAGGGACTTTTGGCCATTTCAGCGTTGCTTACAGAAACAAAACTAGACTTTCTTTAACACAATACATTACTTGAAGCATCAGCCACCTCTATCTATTTCTACACTTGTCACAATAAAACTTGCAGTTACTTTCGCGCATTTAGTATGAAACCAAACGAAACACTTCCAACGTTGTATCATATCTTCAATCTTTGTTTCTTCACATCTAATGCAACATCAGCTATTTGAATTGTATTGATTTTATTTTAGACCTTTGGGCGACTTTCCCAGGCCGAATGGATGATAATGAGATTGTTGGAGAAATGAAGAAAGATGCCAAAAGAAACTTGAGAACCCTGAGCAAATCCATGCATACGGTGTTTGTCCTCCACAAAACACACATAGAATGAGCCGGGTTTGAACCGGTGACCCCACGCACCAGAGTCGAGTACTTTATCACTGTTCCACCGGGGCACCGGCTAGTTGAGTTGTCTCTGGCAGTTGTTATAGATTTCTTAACGTTAACTTCTTCGGGTTTCTTGCTTTTAAATTGAATGTCTTTGCAGGTAGTACATTTTAGAAGAAACAAATTTAGACGGACATTTTGGTGTGAACAGTGCTTTCTCTAGTAACAGTGTTTGTTGGCCGGACGAGTTGACAAAACTTGTGGAATTGTATGATTTGGCACACCTGCATAACGACTTGCGAACAAAAATACTTTCCCACTAACGGTTTTCTATTTTAAGCAACCGTTGGGTTACTGTTGGATAAAATAAAAAAGCTTATGCCAACGATTCCGATATTTTGCCACGCAAAGTGATCGTTGTTTTATCCAACAGTAACCTAACTTTGGGCCAAATTGAAAACGGTTGGGCGGAACTATCATTGTTGGCAATTCGTTAGACAGGTGTACCAAATCCCCAACCATTGATCCAACAACAAATACTATTATGGTTATACTATTAACATATGGGAGAACGAATACGCGTTTTAAGTGCAAGAAAATTCATATATACCTGCGAGTGTGTGAAGACTTAGTTGTTTATTGAAATTATTACTTCTTACCATACGAATTTTAACTACTTTCTTCTCGAGCCGTGTGGTCTCTACACTGATCGTTTTCCGTGTAAGTACACAACACGTGCTAATACATATTTCCTCTAATTGGTAGCTTCACTGAGTAAATGGTTTGTCAAATGCGGAAGTGGTACAATAATTTACTTACCGGTAAAATTTATGAGACTTTATCCTACATAAGCCAACGTGGGATTTAAATTGCAGCGTATTAAACGTAAGCAATGACTTCTTATAGACAAACGTGTGAATGAATTGAAATCACATAAAAATTAAAATTTGCACCTTTGGTACAATAATGAATTAATATACAGTTAAACTGTTCTCAATTAACACTAATATATGCAGAATGTAATTGTATATGAAACGAGTGATCTCCGTACTGGTATTCAAATTAGACATTTTCCCTTGTAGATTAATGAAGAATTACATTTGAGGATACAGTTGTTTTTGTACAATGGTTTCAGTCAGTCGCTCTTTTAAATTAGTTACTGAATAAGGACGTTTATCTAAATTTTTCAACACATGAGCAGGAAATCTTGCAAGGTTGGCGTGCCTGCCAATACATCTTTTAACTACCCTTTATGTTCCAAATAATTTCTGCTTTTTTGTTAAATAAAATCACAGATAAGAGTAACAAAGAAATTATGAAGCATGGTTATACGGATATACAAAAATATTATGATCTTACAAATACACTCGATTTTTTGTTAAATAAATTTTAACTAATAGTATTTCACTTACATAAAATATGAAAACATATGTTTCCGAAACCAAATCAAGTAAACAACCATTATATACATTTGTTTATATTATGTCTATCACATGAAAAACATTTGGGACACTCTCTTTCCACGACGTTCTGATGATTACACACAAGAGAATGAGTATATTCCTCATGAACTACGTCTTAATAAAATCGAATCCTTGCCTTTGTACTACCTATATATTCCCCTGGTCAAAGTTTGCTTCGCCGATTTGTACTATTGTACTACACACGTATTCACGAACATTAATAATTCAAATTCCTAGCATGCATGTCCTTTCTGAAAAGATGTCAAGTCAGTGTATAACATCGACCTCTATACGTTACGATACTGGAGTGACTGCAATATTGAAAGATAGACGCCGAAGCAAACATTAAAAAAAAAACTTTGTTCACTTCCAGTCTAATCGAATGTGGACCAACTTTGCAGTTCTAACTCAGTTGTATACGCTTTCTATCGCTGTGTGCCCCATTTGTTTTATTTAAGTCTTAATTTCTGCGTTGTTCGTATAGTATACCGTACTCTACATTTAATAGAAAATACTACAAATAATATTTACGTTTTTTGCAAGAATTAAAATATAAATAAAGAAACCGGCCAACAACGTTACCAAGCGTAAGAAAATGAATTAGAACCAAAACTTTGGTCCATATTGATTTAGACTGGAAGTGAACAAATGAAATTAAGTGACGTCTCCGCTCATGAAATTTTCAATGGCAGCAATCAGTCCAGTATCGCTTTTACATAGAGGTCATTGGTGTATTCTATAACACAAGGAACAGTGAAGTCGATTATCTTGAACTGGCAACATTGTTAACATCGTTAATTAATCCATTAATAGTAGTTTTATACAAAGCAATAAAGTCTGAATACATCTAGAAATGAATGTAATGTAAGAATTTGTATTTGCAGATTGGGAATTAATTGTGTCTGCACATTCATCCTGCATAAATATAGAAAGCTACTTAGTGAATACGTAATGAAGTTCATATCCTAGTAAAACTCCATGCGTATAGAATCCACATATTTACTTTGTTATAAAATTATGTTACTTTCATGTTTATCCACTGTAAGTGGTGTCAATATGTTTCCCAACTATCGGAATATATTTCATCGAGTATATTATTAGAACGTCTTTCCAAGAATGTTGTACATTTAATAACTTTTAGCTATTTCTTTTTGTTATCCCTATATTTTATCTTCGAATAAAATAACATGTGTTTTATTTATCTCAATATAGAAAACTCAAATAATGTTAATGGTTTCCTTTGTTCTCGCGAAATGGGGCTTTATGATTTAGTTCCTTTTAAATTAGAGTTCAATTATATATTTTCGATGTGGTGCCCACTATTTTCCTTACAATATCTTTTTTATTTACACAGTACTCACTACTATCGCCTTTATAATATTAAATAAGTTAATGTATGCTACACGTAATACCATTTAGTAACTTAAGTTAAACTTTTCAGTTAAATTTCAGTGACATTAATAAAATTTGTAAATCTATTTTAAAGGAAATAACTTTAGACGCCATTATTAGCTTCTATTGGAAGGATTCACGTCTGAAGGCTATGCGATACGTTGATATATATGTGACAGAAGAAATGAAGAAGCATCTATGGTTGCCACACATTACAGTGAGACCTCTAAAATCCTTAAGTGTTATCTACGGTACTGGGAAGTATGACACTTTACGTATACCACCACATTATGGCCGGATATTTCATGAACCTGCAGTGCAACTTGTATATTCTCTAAGGTAGGAAACAGTGCTAGTATATAGCTCAATGGTTACACGCAAACGAGTTAAGTTAAACAAAACCTGTTTGTCTTTATTATGTAGAGTAGATTCTTGTTCTGAAACAGCTTCTCATAGCTCACTATATTTTGGCAGTTCTTACTTGGACACATCTACTTCCAGCATTGACTAAATCTACCACATGAGACGAAAATTCCAAAATTGTCATATTTCTGAAAGTAAATTTTTTATACTTGTTCAGAGTTAAGCACTAAGGTTCAACCATTTGTATTTGCTTCCATTGGAAGCCCTCTGATGGTCCAGGAAAGATAACCCATGATTAAATACCATAAACCTGAAATTTCGCAAAGAGGTTCATTTTATCATGGTGATTCACATGTATAATATTCCTAAACATTCTGGGGAATCTTGCTTTCCCAGTAAACAGCTTAACCCTTATACCACGGCCAGGAAAAGCATGACAATAGTAGACTTTCACATTCAGTCACAATTCTTATTAACGTCGATCCATAATGAGTGGTATCTCATTGGGAAGCGCATAGAAAGCAGATTCCAATGAGGTAATGTTTGTACCCATCGTTCCTAATCAGAGGAAGAAAAGACGAGAAACCGTTTTATTAAACAAAAATGATCTTTTGAAGGGATCGAGTGAAGTTAGCAACACTAGCATTTATTTTAAGCCAAAGATTCTTGCCCCATCTTATATCTTACAAGGAACATTCGCGAAGTGACAGAACCCGATTTTGATGAAAATTCGTATGTAGGTACATAGCCTAGGTAAACCTTTAAAGCCAAAATTATAGGTGGTGTCGTCAATAAACAACGACAAGGACATCCGCGAAAGGTGGATGCATCTAATACAAAATCAATAAATTAGAGTGAAGTTTACAATTAGATTGATTTGATTTAGTTTTATGGCTTTTAGGCGCGTCAGGATCAGACCGAAATGGAGTTGGGGAACGGATGTTGGAAGATAGTTGACCAAGGCCTAGCTAGTAGGTAATATCTCGGCCTTCGTCGGTGTGAATGAGGAATAATCCTGTAAAAATATATCAGAATTGGCGTCCCTAGGGATTATTTCCATGCTAAGCCAACGGTCTACCAACTCAGCGTCCACTGCTCGGTGTTTAAGATGACAAATTCAAGTGTACAGGCATTTATATGCTTAGTAGCAAAACTAAATTAAATCTTCTTTTTCATAAGACATTCATTGCTGAAATATTGTTCCCCATTTTTTAAATATTCTCTAGAGTAGTGTTTCCCAACCCGAAGTCCGCAACAAACATTTGAGGGGAGCCGCAATAGTTTGACGTGTAACGAGAATTTACTTCCAAATATTTAATCATATTATACAAATTTATTTTAATAAAATAATTGGAAAACACAATGTTGTATACCAAGAAAACCAAATTAAAATCAAACTCAACAAACTGAAACCAATGCAATAAACGAAGTGAATTAACTACAACATTTAAGATCGATATGACCATTTATCAAATTTGATTTTCACTACACGCTTGAACTAGAAAGAAAAGGAACAGCTAACTTCAGACTTCTGTGTCAACCTGTACGAAAAATGGATCGGAGGCTTAAATCGGTCCAAGTGAAACATGCGTTACCAACGTTCAGTGAAGCTAAAGAACATGCCAAACAAAAATCATAATGTAGTACGCAAGAAAGTGCATAAATATTTCCCGAAAAATATAGAACTGGACTTTTCAGTTATTGAACGAGATGGTGATCAGAAACCACAGTGTGTTATTTGAGGTGAGGTGCTAAGGAATGAGGCCATGAGACCTTGGAAGTTATGAGGACGTGTTGAAATAAAACGCTGTTTTAGCTTCACACGAAATATCTATATTGATCGCGAAAAAGAGACGATCTATAATTGATAAAGTCTTATTTTTTTCGGCAAGGAAGGCAATGATCGCAATTTGCTTGGCGAAAAACATTCCAAGGAACTTTCATCAATGTCTCTCGCGAACAGCGCTGTGAAGTGGAAAATCGACGAAATGGCTGAAAACCTAAAGGGCACATTGATGCAACGTTTGAGTTCCAGTGAGTGTTTCCATTACAGCTGTTTGAAAGTATTGATATTTGGGAAATACAAATTTGTTAGCTTTTGTTCGATAAGAACACACCAAAGTTTATGAGGATAAGTTGTTTTGTGAAACACTATCATTAAATACAAGAAGCAGTGTCCTTGTTTAATATTCTTGATATTTTTATCCTTGAAAATAAACTAATTAGATTAAATGCACTGGGATTAGCACAGATGGTGGGTGCTCAGGTAATAGCAGGTAAACAAAAAAACAAGATTCCTTGCATGTGTCCATGCTGTTGCGTCTCTACCAAGTGAAAACACTGCAGCATCCATCGTGAAACATTGGCTGTACGTGAAATACCATCAAAGATGAAAGAAGGTTTCTATGAATCCGTTACAATTTTAAACTATATCAAGGCTCGTCCTTTTAACTCCAGCCTTTTCGCTGCATTGTATAACGAGGCGGGAAGTAATTATGAACATTCCGAGATATGCTGCTTATCTCGAGGAGTTCTGACTCACTTCTCGAGCTGCGTGTTAAGATGAGACTTATTCTTATTGGAAATTGGCACCAAAACTAAAGACTGCTTAAGAGACTTTTCTTGACTTCCATATTTGTCAGATATTTTCTAATTTCTGAAGATATTAAATTCAAGACTACAAGGCTCCAGTGTCTGTACTTTCAGTGCAAGACAAAATTGAGGTCACAATTTAAAAAAAAGTTTGGGCTGATGGAATCGACAGTAAGGAATGCGATTCCTTTCCCGTTCTGAATGGTTTTCTGTCGGCAAGTGAAAAAGAACTTACAAATGAATATTGTGAGAGCACGAAGGAGCGTTTGCTTCCTTTGGGTTCCCAGTTGAAAGCTTACTTTTCGGTTTCTAACGAAAAAACAACAACAATTGGATGAAGAAAACGTTCCTAAACATAGAAAATGAGCTGTCACCAGATGAAAAAGAACAGCTTATTGGGTTGTTCTGCTATTCCACTTTGAAGATGATGTTTTCCAGCTTGCGTTTGCTGAACTTTTAGTTACATGTTCGGTCTTTGTATCCTGAAGTTTCCAGAAAGGCAATTTCGCATCAGACGCCTGTATAAACTACTTACTTGTGAGAGTAAACATTTCTGCACTTGTATATACGAAATAAGTACAGAAATAGACTTGAAATAGAACCAGATCTGCGCTTAAAAACTACTATGGTGTCAGATATGAAAAACTTGACCGTCACGAAACAACACCAGCTATCACATTGAACAACTGTAAGTAAACAAAATTGTTAGGTTTTATTATTATTACTATTAACTCGAGAGTTTGAATAATGTTGGTAAGTGTATTCAATTGGACTTTCATGTATGTACGCCTTTTCCTGAAGCTATAGATAACGTAAAATACGTATTGATACTGTATGTATAATGTTTCCCTTGGTTGTTGGAACAGGGATCCGCAAAGAAACTAATAAGAAATCAAGGGGTCCGCAACCTGCAAAAGGTTGGGAAACGCCTAGAGTATACCAATCTTCGAGTAAGATAAATTTCAAGTAAACATAAGGAAAAATATTTCTCATTGAGAAACATCTGCAGTTTGTTTCTTTAAGTTTAAAATAAATTTTAATACCATTCAATTACCTATTTCAGTTGTTCACTTAACCTGATATGTGAAATGGAATTTGATTTATATCCAATGGACATACAGAAATGTACATGGACAATATTCTCGAGTAAGCTTTCTTCTCAATATTAAACAGTATTAATGTTTCCTGAGATGTACCATCTAATTATGCTTTATAATTATTAATGCATGTAATATATTTGTGTGTGACTTTATGATCCTCAAGAAGACCTGAATTGCAAAACTTCCCAAGTCCACTTTTTTCGTATTTGCATGTATTTCTGTTCTTCGGTATCTATGTTCCAAAGGGCTATCCACTTGCATAAATATTACATCCTAATCCTACCACAGAAACCCTTTTTTTAATACAAAATAATTTCCGTTGAATAGGATAACTTACGGAGACCTTTGACTGTTTTTCGTTCCTCGTGAAAAATTTATTCCGGTGGACTTGGGGTATTTTGCAATTCAGGTCTTCATATTAATGAAGATATAAAGTTTAGGGAAATATAGTTTGGAGGAGGAATACTCGCTCAGTACGAAATATTAAACTTTAAGTGAGTTTAATATAGGACTAAAGCTATGATATAATAAAGATAGGTGCAGTATTCATGATATTTACCAACGATGTATGCCGCATACAAGCGAGACCATTGATATTAACTGTTGCCGGGATCCAACCTAGGATCTCTAAGCTGTTAGTCGAGACTCTGTCGCAATTCCAATTAAACTTGTTCTCAAGCAGACCCTTGAGTCATACTTCGAGTCTTCAAGCGATCTGGCTGGTGAATTCAGCGACTGTCACCTGAACGAATGCTGAATCCCGAGTGTGTTTCCTCAGTCATCCCTCAGCTTACTTCAAACCTATCTTGTAACTCTTTCTTCTGGTACCTTATATCTACAAAATAGTGCTGAATGGCCGTTGTGTTGCTTATCAATATCATTTCCGTGTCGTGGCCGTTACTGGTAAACAGGAATTACCAGTTGTGTATAGAATACACATTATCTTTCACATTCCTAAATGTTGAACTAATGTGGAGATGACTGACTGAGTGCGATGACTTTCATTACTAAATTATACAAACCCAAATTGGGATTAATATATATCGTCAATGCCTAAGTGGTAGACTGTGTTTAATATAATGCAATTTGATGTAGAATAAGTACTCCAGATCAGACGGTAGTTAAGAACTTGAATAATAGTTCATCTTCCACATATCAGTTCTTTTCAAAAATGGATTTCGAATGTTGAAAAGTCCTCTATATGTTTTAAAATAGTGAGAGACTTGGGTTGAAAACCATGTAAGGAAAGTTATTGTAGTGGTAATCATGTGTTCCGGCAAAATGGTAGTGGTATGTACGTCAGGTAGCCTGCGTGTCCCGAAAATTTTAAAACTGTTTCTCCTACCTAGTGCTCAGAGATATATTGTTATAGAAAACCGTTACTTATAATGGGTAATTGTTTATAATATGTCGTGACTCGAAAATGGTGGGAAAAACAGGAATTGTGTAAGCAGTATAAAATGTAAGACCACAATATAGTTTTTAGAAAGAAGCTTGTCACCAACAGATCCGATTATTAAAATAATGTGCAACAGTATCGGTTACGGGAATCTAAATTCGTATCTGATGTGAGTGCCAACAGATGCTGAACATTGAACAACCTAACGTAAAGAAGATTACAATAGAACTATTTACTTAAAAGCTTTTCTCAAAAACTTATTTTGGTGACTATTTTGCAATATAGCGGCTCAGAGTCCATGCTACTAATGTCTAGAACGCCTAAATGTAATTCGTTCTTTATAATTTACATTTACGGGAATAACGAACAACTTAAGAAAAAGAAGATTACAATCGGACTATTCACTCAGAGTGTATAATCAGAAAACTGATATAAACAGGTTATTTTTTTTAATATGGCGGTTCACAGCAAAAGCTGGAAATTCCTACAACGGTTAAAGGAACTATGTCGTTAAAATGTGCATTTGGGGAAGTAATTGATGAATAATTTAACGAAAAGAGAATTAAAATAGAACCATTCACTCATCGTTTTTTAAAAAGGGGATCCAGGGCGCACGGTGCGAATGTTTGCAACCCTGAACATTTCTAGTTTGTTATAATTTACATGTATGCCAAATTTCATGCTCTTACATATAAAATGCACATTTTTACACTAAGCCTCCTCACTATTTTGTAATACGCTTCTCACAATCAAATAATAATAACCGTACACACATACATAATTCTTTTAACTACTATAATATAGGTGGACTATTCTAAAAACATGGACTTCATATTTGATGGAAGGTGTAAATTCTGTACTGAACAGATCTACAGAACTTTAATGACTTGAAAGCTCTTCCATCATATTTCTTGATTTATGTACCTCCTGTTAATGAATAGTGGTCTATGACTTCCGGAAATTCATTTCTGACCTCAGTAGCAGAGTGGACTAGAACGCTGGACCGCCGTTTATAAGGTTCCGAGTTCGAATCTCTCCTGAGACATTGTTGGTCGTGGATTTTAAACACCATTGCTCTCATATTATTTTATAAGGCCGAATGAAGTCCACATTTACTAAAATGGACAATGTAAAATAACGTTTATCAAACTTTTTTTGGGAGAAATTACAGTTTATCCATATCGTTTCACAGAGCATACCAAACAAACGAAGTTAAATGCCAGTATGAAATATCTTGATTTGGATATATAGAATAAACATGTAGAAAACTTAAGGGTTTTAAGTTTCCTTACGGTTATGCAGGGTACAATCAGAACCAATAATATTTTCTTCCTTTTGACTTAAGCGTACCTAAACAAAATATTTGTTTGCTACACTAATTACACCTGCAAACAAATAGTGTGTGGTACAACGAACTTTTCTTTACGTATTTCGATATTCTTTTCAATAAATCTCTATGTCACCCTAAGAGACTTAACTCAGCAGTGAAAGTTTCTAAATGACTGTTAACAATGAACCAACTTATCGTACTGTTGTCGTTTTCTGATTGCAATTATTACTAAATCACTTCGGTGCAGGAACAGTGAAAAACAAGTATGCTATATTGAGATGAATTAAGTTATGCCCTATTAAACGTTTTGACTACTGTCCGCTAAGAATCGCAGAATTCAACCGAATTCATTAAAATATTATTTTGAAGTTAAGAGTGAATCTCCTTTCCAGAGCTGAAATGGGTCACCGTGTCAATTGGGTCAGGGTTCGGTCATCGGCTCGCCGAGTTAACTCAGTCTGCTGATCTGGGGCAAGAACTGGTTCCGAGTCATTCGGACAAGCTCTGGTCAGTCGGGTTAAGTTTCGAACTGGGTCACTTATGTTCGGGTCCGGCCGAGTCAACGGGTAACCAAAAGCCACCTGTTTTCAGCTTTGTTTAAATCTCTGCAATGTTGTAGAAAAACTTTCAATTTTCGTACCCAGCAATATGGGTAAAGTGACGCATCATACCAAAGGTCCATTAATTAAATTTATATGTTTTTTAAATAATTTACTTTACGTTTGACAGAATTCTCTAGGAGATAAATCAATTGAAACTGCTTCATATTATAAAGGTATAATTCGTACGAAAGGTAATATTTTTTCTTCTCCTACGTTCTGAATACCGTCCGCCACCTGCCATGCGATACCAAAGGACTGTCAAAAGTATCGCAGTGATATATTTATGTGTGCAATATAACGTTTGGTTTGTTGATTTCACACCTTGAGTACAAAAGTTGTCTAAGTCTTGTAACACTCTAATGTAATTCTTATGTAGTACATTTGTACTAGAAAGGATACAAAGCGACTTGACTGATGTCAGAACGCTTAATGGATAAAATATTTCTCACTTACTAACTGTCAGCTTACAAAATATATATGTTCTATTGTCATTTATCGTTTAATGTTCACTGAAGTTAACGATAATAACATCTATAAAAGCACATATAATAAGCAATTGAGTTTTGGGAAATGGGAAAGTTGCTTGTGTGCAATATTCTTGATGTATGCCTCTTCTTATCAGATGTGAATATTGAGAAAGAATAAACTTTCTATCTTCAAAACTATTTTAGTTTCTGTCAGTAAGTCAATACTACCTCACATAGCTTATCCTGCGACTCTATTACAGCCATTCCATCCACGTACTTGAAACTTGTGTGGGATAATTTGCCTCTCAGGATGAAGGAAGGAGTTTGGGGCTCTACAGATATGGAACTTCCTAGTTTCAAGTGTAGGTTCAACACGACTGAAGGCTATGGTAAGGTTACATATGATTTGGTAATCGTATACATACATGATTCGATAAAATATATAGTTATATAGATAGATTTGTATCGTTACATGCGGCGTAATGTCTCTACAAATGATAGCATACTTTGTTCTACAATTCGTATGTGATACAATAACTGACACTGTGCACGCAATTACCTTAGTGATATTAGGTTATTTGTGATGATATTATGCTAGATGGGGACAGATCTGTTCTCATAAGTATCGATATTTTCAAACATGATGATAATCAATAAAACGCAGTTTAAACAATAAAGAACCAGTTAAGGACAGATGAAACACATTAATTGTTTCACATACCAGAGGAAAATATTGATGCAAAAATCTGTCTTAATGACTATTGCCTGAATATATTTGGAAGGTGGACATCCATTAATGGATGAAAAGTAATTCTGGTTCATATACTGCAGGCCACAACAGTATATAAAATATACTCTATAATTTGCCTAACAGTAAGATGGTAGAAAGAAAACTCTTGTTTACTTTCTTAAAAAGTAAAGTAAAACTGGCTGAGAATGCTTAACTAGTGATTCAGCCAGATTCCCTTTTGGGGGGTGTTACTCGGAAATTCACGACAACACCCCCAACTTTAAAATTATTTCTGTGAAAAAGATAGAAACCGTGCAAAACTTCATTTACACCCTCCCAATATTGACTTTACACCCCCACCCGCAAACTGAATATCCTAGCGGACCCCCTGTACTTCACTTTATTGTAAAAACACAAAGCAAGTGTTTTGTTGTTACCTTGCATTGTGTTTTTTCAATGATCGGTAAGTGTAATTGCCTTGTCGGCCTGTTTTAATTAAAATAGGTATGGATACAAGGCCTCACCAAACTTCTCGTGTATAAATCGAAATGTGTTGAATTTATTTTGCAACTAACTAAATAAGTATTCCTAACTCTTACCTACTAACAAGTTTCTCTTTGTATTTTCTGCACATAAGTACGTTCGAATTATTCATATAAAAACGTCGCGCAGCAGTTCTGTGAATGTTTTCTGTAGCATATCGGAAAACCTGTTGAAGCAGCACGTTTACTTAGCATTTTGATTTTACAAACAGGCCATGCAGGATGTCAAGCACAGACGTTACTTATGGTACACACGCACTACACTGCAAACAAAAATGTACCTTTGAATAGTAGGTACAAATTGCGATTTTGTACTCACAATTTTTGAGAGGCAGTTGCGAACACAGGGTTGGGTTTAGAGGGACAGTTCCTGGGGGGAAGAGATTAATAAAAACAATGGTAAAATATGCATATCCGTCACTGTCTCTTAATAATAGGATGTATAATGCACTCACAATTTTTGAGACGTTAAATGTCTGGTAATGTTTCCTCTTACTAGTAGTATTCTCTGTTCTAGCGCATTATTTTTTAATTCCGTGGAAAGTAGATTTAGTTGAATCTGGATTCTAAAACGACCCACATTTGACAACCGGCTGATCACGGCCCTGGCGCAATTCCATTCCGCAACGAATTTGTTGTTCCGTCGCAGTGCTGTTATCGTTTGCAAGGTGGCAGTGATGCCAATTTGGCCTATTCTTGGCTAAATATAGCACGTTGGAAGAGGCATTTAGCCATACAAATATACGAAATGCTTATACCCTTAAATATAGCTTATTTTATGAAACTCTTGGTAATTTTGTCCTTTTTATTAGCCGTTGAATGATTTCTAAAAATACTTTTTTTTTTTAAATAAAGTATTGACTTGAAAAATAAGCCTATTTGTCATTATATACAATCGTACTAATTGATTTCTCAAGACAATGGATGTTTTATTACGCAACAAACCCTTGTTTTTTATTCTTTTTCTCTCCCCACCCAACAGATTTCGAGCTGCTCAACAATACTTGTCAATTCAGATAATAATTTTATTGTCTCTCCCGTAACCGCACCATTTTCAACTTTTTAATAATTTTAATGTCGCATTTTATTGCAAGATTCTTAAGCAGCAAAATTCATTGCAGCAAGAATGAGACTATGTCTTGGAGTTTTCTAATACAAATTTAATAACTTTTCGGTTCTTCAAGCCATGGAGAATAGAGGAGAGCAAAGCTTGTAAGCCTTATTTTTCAAGTATACTTTGTGTATGCCATAATTATATTGCCAATTATGTTTGCTTTTCTGTTTTAAAATACGATGTATTATTGATGGTAGACTACAAAAATTACATGTGCCGACTCAACCAAAACTGGAATAGGTAAGTTTAACAAATGTTTCAAAAGTAACTAAAATTATTAAATTCGAACTCCGAATCGCTCAATTTTATGTGAAACAATCACTTTTCCGCCAGCACCCGTGTGGTGGGTGTTTACTCCCCCTTCCCCCAAAGTCTCGACAACACTCCCCAACCATGACCGTTTTGCTGTAAAAAATCTATAGAAACCGTACAAAACTTCACTTACGCCCTAACAATTTTGACTTAACCCCCCCCCCCCCAACTAAAAATCCTTGCGAAAACTAAGGTTGTTCACATTTTCGACGAGCGATGATGTCACATCCTGGAGGGTGTCCGGTATTTCCATTTTCAAAAATTGGCAAGCCTACCTCTAAACCAAACCCTGGGTTTGCCAATGCCTCTCAAAAATTGTAGGTATAAAATACCGATTTTGTACCCACTATTCAAATTTACAGGTTTTGCAGTGTAGTTGCAACCATATACTTAACATAAAACTGATTTTCTCTTAACCCTATTTGTATATAATTATGTGCTTACTTTTTCGTGGATCTAGAATATTATTCTTACATCCACAACAAATGTTGTATTGTATGCAGCTTCGAATAATGATACTAAAATATAAACAATTTTAAGTTGTAATATTTACTAGCAGAAAAGTTTTAAAACATCATTATATAATGATGTTCTCTTTGTTAAGAATAACTTAATAACTCTTTCAGGATTTCATTACTCAGAATTAGAGTTAAGTGTGGGATTATATCGCGAACTTTCAACCCACGTAATGATGACGTATTTTCCAAGCGGCCTTTTGGTAATGGTGTCATGGTGCAGCTTCATCATCAATCCAGAGATGGTGCCTGGAAGAATTGCTTTGATCACTACAACACTTCTTACATTGGTTACAATGTTCAACTCACTCAGGTAAAGACTTATAGTTTGTATACTAGATGAAAGATAAATATTCCTCATGGAAATGATCATGCCTAAAAGTTAAGGATCTTGCATTACACTGCAAAACTGTACCGATGAATTTTACCTGTACCCACTATTTTTAAAGGCAGTGATGGGCGCAGGGATTCATATTGTACCATCATTTGTTTTGTATTAATCTGTTACCTCCCAAGAATTGGGTGACAAAGAACCGACCCTCGAAACTCAACTCTGGGTCCGCCATTGCTTTTCAAGTATTGTGGGTACAAACCTGGCATATTGTACCCATTATTCAATTGAATGTACCGACAAGAATTATAGGCTCACAACGTATTCATGGCACGTACCCATGAATTAATGGGTAAAGCAGAAGGTTTTGCCTTTTGTTAAAAAATAATATCAAGGTTTTATGTACAGTGATGTCGTACAAAAGAGGGTACACATTATATTAATAGAAGGGAAATGAAATGAAATGGTCCCCATGAAAACATCGGACATCAGAGAGTGTGACTGATTATAGCAATTGATTAGTGGCCATGGGTCAGTGGAGGGGTTACACGTCTTTTCATCGACAAAAAAACTCGACAAACAATTCATCGACAACCTTTTCAACGACATCACATTTATCGTCAGCTTTTTCATCGACAGCAATTTCATTGACCGTACGTTCATAGAAAGCTTTTTCATCGACAGTAGTTTCATCGGCAGCAGTTTCATCGACCGCACTTTCATCGACAAGTTACAGCGACAGCGATTTCGCGCATCTATTACAATTGTCCTTCCATCCTCTGCATATTCTACAAATTTGATCCTCCTGCGATATCTCCATCTTGGTGTTGTATTTTCTCATGGCGAGCAGTATATTTGTTTTATTTGATTTTAAAAGAGGGGAGCTATACTTACTATACGTGTCTTGTATTGGTACTTTGGTGCCCTCGGTCAAGGTATACATGCTTACCCAGTTTGAAAGGAGAGATTCTCTTACACGTGAAAACCACCATGATAAAGTTGTAGATGAAAGAGCTGTCGATGAATAAGCTGTAGATGAGAGAGGTGTCGATGAAAAAACTGTAGATGAAAGAGCTGTCGATGAAAAAGCTGTAGATGAAAGAGCTTTCAATGAAAAAGCTGTAGATGAAAATCTTGTTGATGAAACTACTATCCATGAATTTACTGTCCGTAAAATTACTTTCGGTATGGATAGATGCGGTCTTGTTTCTTTATACTTTCGTTCCTTTCTTTTGGAAAGTGTGGATTACTGGGCGACCGGGACGTTAAAATTAGTAGATTTTGTACCCATGGAATATATTTGCAGAACGTGGTACCTTCAAATTCTTAGGTACCACGTCCCTGTTAAATTAATGTGTACAAAACTCCTGTTTTGTACCTTTGAATAGTGGGTACTGCATTTAGAGTGTACTTTATGTTAGAGCTGAACGCATGACCGTTATTGAGAAACATATCATGTAAACATTTAAAATTCACGAGACACAGCACAGTATATTTATTGACGACGAGGTTAAAAGAAAATACTTTAAACAACTACAATTTCTTAGATATTCTTTTTGTGTGGTTGTGTCCACGACGATGACATTTAATGCTACTACAACCATAATCAGCACCAATAATACATGAGGTAACCCCTATTTTTTTTAAAAATATGACATTGTTCAAAATGTCAGTGGGGCCAGTTCTCAGTGTGACCAACTTTTAATAAAATCATTTGAAATAAAACTACTTCCATGCCGCATCTGCCCCAAACTTAACTTTAACATCATTCAACAAAAAAGAAGTAAGTTTTGGGTGTCCCCGACTTGAAACACCCAATTGGTCAGTGTTGCCAGCCCATTTTAATATTCAACTTATAGTAATATCTTTATTAATACAAATCTACACGTGCGCATTGATTTACATTAAATTTGACATACATGTTCAGGGACAGGTCATAAGGCACTCCAGGCACTGTAGTTTGTCAGGGTTGCCAAACGTTTTAAAAAAATCTAGATTGATTCTGTTACCCTTGGACGTACAAGCATTGATTTACACAAAATTTGAGATTTGCATTAGGTACTGGGACAGTTCATGCAAGAACTTCCAGCGCCGCAGTTGTCGGTGTTGCCAACCAAATTAAGAAAATAACATTTTTAATTGTTTCCATACTGTTACCAAACTTTGTATTTACGTACTGGGACGCGTCATAGAGGTACTGCAGGTCCCACAGTTGACTGTGTTGGCAATCAATATTAAATATTTGATATTTAAATATTTAATATTTGATACTCCCATTTTGTTCGACGCATCCGCACCAAGCTTTGAGTATACATATTCAACACAACAGAAACATACTGTGGTTGTTCCCTGTAAGCACCCAGTGGACAGCGTTGCTATCCTATTTTAAAATTCAATTTTTCAAATGTCCCCCATACTGTTACGTGCCGATAGCTATTGCTATACTTTCAAAAAGCGCGGGAGAGACGCGGGACGCGTGTTTTTATTTTACAGGAGACTTGTGAGTGAAGGAATATTTTCTGGGTCTTGATTGGTTGTCTGAAGTTTATGGTGCTTCGAACTGCATTGTGATGCATATTTATTGTGGAAAACATCTCTATCTAAAATTAACGACTCTCTCATTAACAAAATAACAATGATAACCATTCGTTTTCACAGAGCAAACGAAAAATGACTTCAGATGGTTAGAGAAATTATTGAACAGTGCATTACAAAGAAATACAAGGAAATACCTTAAAACAACAACTTATACGGTCGTTAACTTCTATGCAGAAATCTCACGTACCATGTAATGTACAGATGGGAACTACGTTTGTACATGCTTTGTGACTGATAAGATGATTAATCGCATAAACCAAAGATTTACTTAGATATATCATGAATGAAAATTAGTTACACTGTAAAGAAATTTATTATTTCAAACCTAATTCCGGCACTCTATGAGTCACTATATATTTGCTGTTGCTCTAAATTGTCCTTGTACTTTAAGCAGCTGGAGAGAAAGTGTGAGTTTCAATAGTTGTGAAAACGTTTGACCGTTGTAAATATTTCGAAATATTCATTCTTAAAAGCTAGATGTACATGTTGTGCATACTTTTTTGCAACGGATAGTAATGGGAAAATCTACTTTGAACGCCAAGCCGATATAAGTAAATCTCCATTTAACGCGTCACTTCCGCCTCACTGCTGCAAAAAAATTGTTTAGCGCCACTACTCCCCTCTAGCGGCAAATTTTTAAAATATCTAATTATTACCGCCATCTATCGATTATTAATTACTATCACTATTAATTCCATCTAGCGGTTATATTTTGAAACTAATTATTATCGCCATCTAGCGCTACTACTCCCCTCTAGCGGTTATATTTTGAAACTATTTAATTATTATCGCCATCTACTGCTGTAACGATTAACTATCTGCATCATTATTAAGCAGCTGCTTTGCATCAGATGAATACCGTAATTGTATATTGAAGATGAGACATGCTCGTGAAAATTTGTTGCTGCCACTATGAACTTTTTTATTGCTGTAAAAAAAGCTGGAGTTTTAAATATCAAATTGTGTTGCTAGTTTTCTCTCTTGTTGTAAATCCATATTTTGTATGAATTTGTCCAGTCTTTCCGTAATACTTTGTTGCATGTGCATGAGCGGAAGTTTCTAGCATGCACTTTCCTTATTTGAAAATGTTTTGTGAGTTATACTGATTATCAATCTGCCGTCTATTTTTCTCCATACATGTGTGGGTGGGTGTCTACGTGTTGGCGTGTTAAAACCTCCAAGTTACATAACCCAACCTTGGTGTATTCAATACTTCTAGATCATGCCAATAAATAATCAAAAAGATTGAATAAATTCGAACATGAAATAAAAAAATCTTTTCAATTTATTCCCCTGCTATTATGCATGAGGCATGAGATAAAATGAGAATAAAAGAGGCAATTTTATGAAAAAACTAATAATAAATCTCCCTTGTTGATTCTTTTTCAAATGGAGATACAACTGAAAGATTCGAAAGTATGAAAACGGATATTCTCCCAGTTTTTTTGTGATGTGAGCTATTTATGAAGATAAAATGTATTGTTCACGTTTCCTAGCCGCTTGATATCCATGACGTCCTGGCCACTTGATATCCGCCCCATAATATTGAAAGGCTTTTGTCGATGATAAGCAAACTTAGCTTTGTTGATTTTATAACAGCAGGGATTACTCTTCTTTACCAAGTTATGAGTACTAGATTATTTATTGCTTGCTACGCGAAGAGAATTTGGTTACTAAAACTAAATTATTACTTGCAATATGTTTTAGTGCTTCAAAGTTAGTAAAAAAAACTGGGAGAAATTGTTTGAACCAAATATCTAACGTCTGCGGTATTATTTATTGAAGATCAATGGGGGACAATTGCTTTTATGGCGCACATGAGCTACATTTCGAGTATTAGACATTTTTATCAAAAATTAGTGTAAAAAGAAAAAAAAGTTTTTCTTAAATATAGTTCATTTTCCTCTCTCCCAAAAACAAAAAATGGAGAAAAATCAATGTTCAGAATGCAGTGGCGTATTGTTAAAAAAAGAACTATAATACTCATATCAAACGTAAGTATCCACATCTTAGAACTGAAGAAGAAACAGTGCCAGCGAAGAAACGTAAATTAGACATGGTAACATGTCCAGTGTGCAAGGATGAAGTTAGCATGAAAAATTTTCAGCGACATATGAAGAATAAACATTCATGTGAACCAGTGAGAAGCGCTTTTTCTAAGACATGTGCCGACTATGAAGTTGTTAATAGTGGTCATGGTGATATACACAGTTTTTTGATTAAAGTGGAAAATGAGTGTGTCGAGTTTTTGAAAAACCGAATAAGTGAGAGTGATGCAGTTCTCAAGATTAATTTTATTTTGACTACAGATTTTGTGAAGGGTGCAGAAACAGTGTGTTTTCCAGTGCATAGCGGGAATATGCTAGTTTTGAAATCAACGGATGTGGAAGATATTATTCCAGTAATATTCGATAAATTAAAAGTGAATCAAGAGAGAGCAATTAAGGGTTCAGGCTGGTCCTTATCCCCTACTCCTAATCATAAACTTGAGGTGCATGTTAATTCCTTTAATCCAATTGCAGCAGGATGTAATGTTAATCTCCCAGAATTCATTAAGAAGAAAAAAGCTATTCTTAATATAAAAAAATGAAGACTCAAAATGTTTTTTGTACGCTGTGATAGCCAAACTTCACCCCGCGGACTCAAAACAGCATGCTAATCGAGTTTCTCACTACGAGCCTTATGCACATGAAATACTCCCCATTTTTGTGAATAATAACATTAATTTTCCTGTAAGCCTACATGACGTTCCCAAATTTGAGAAGCATTACAACGAAATGTTTCCCAATGCCTCAATTTCTATCAATGTGTATGATATAGATGATGAAAATGAAAAAGTCTTTTCCCTTCATATCAGCAATCATCAATTTAACGGAACTAGCATAGACTTGCTGTGTGTGAAAAACGAAACAGTAACAACAGCAGCAACTGCAACATCGTCGACATCAACTCCTCCAACAAGAGTAGCACATCATTACTGCTTTATAAGTAATTTCCATCGTTTAGTGAGAAGTCAAGTTACTAGAGATCATGGACAATATCATTTCTGTAAGCGTTGATTCTCTCACTTCAGTAGTGAGGATAAATTATCTGATCATGTAAATTTTTGTCGAGAACATGAACCAACTCGCGTCATTATGCCTGTTCCTGGTTCAGTTATTAAATTCGAAACCGACCCTTCATTTTTAAAAGCAGATGTTGTAATAGTAGCCGATTTTGAAAGTTTTTTGAAACCGGTTAGTGAACACCGAGGAAAAAAATCTATCAACATTCAGAAGCATAAATTAGCTACTTACTGTTTCAAAATTTGCTGGTCAAATCAAATCCCGACTAAACTTCACTTGTATAGAGGTGATAATCCAGCGCAGCATTTTCTAAAATGTTTGCAGAAGGAGTTAGAACAAATTGTTAATAGGTTAAATCTGGATTTGCCGATGAATCCCCTAACTACACCGGAAAAACTCGATTATGAGCAATCAGAGAAATGCTCTTTTTGTGACGAAGAATATACTGAAGATAACTCAAAAGTTCATCACCACCATCATTTATCAGGAGCTTATCTTAAACCTCTTTGCAATAATTGTAATTTGCGAGTAAAAAAACAAAATTGTATAGGATGTTTCATGCACGGATTATCTTCGTATGATGCGCATCTCTTCGTGAAAGAATTAGGTTGTATTCCAGGTGATTTAAAAGTTCTTGCAGAAAGTGAGGAAAAGTATATTGCAATTTCAAAGTGGTTCCATCTCGAAAATGGTAAAAAAATTGAATTAAGATTTTTAGATTTGTACCGGTTTCTACCATACTCTTTAGATGAAATAGTAAAAAAATTAAAGCCATAAGAACTGAAATACACTCATGCTCATTTCCCTGATGATGTAAAATTTGATTTAAGCAGAAGGAAGGGTATTTTTCCTTATGATTATTTTACTGACGCTTCGAAATTTAATGAAACAGAACTACCTCCCCAAACAGCGTTTAATAACATACTTAAAGATAGTGAATGCAGTAATGAAGATTGTTTGTTAGTTAAGCGAGTATGGGAAATATTCGATTGCAAAACATTTGGAGCTTTTCATGATCATTATCTAACCACTGATGTTTTGCTAACAGCTGATCACTTCATATGGAATAGATCCTTCTTTCCCATACACATCGCCAGGCTTATCTTGGAAAGCTATGCTTTATAAATCTAAAATTGAATTAGAATTATTTTCGAATATTGATAAGCACTTGTTTATCGAAAAATCAATTCGTGGTGGTGTATCCCAATGTAGCTTAAGGTATATTAAAGCTAACAACGAGTTTCTCGGTAGTAAATTCGATCCTCAAGAAGAAACCTCGTTTGTAATGTACCTGGATGCGAATAATTTGTATGGTTATGCCATGAGTATGCTCCTGCCCTATGGAAAGTTTTCATGGGATCCAACAGCAGAAAATTGGCACTCGAACAAAATTCTAAATTATCCCGACGAAGATGAACGAGGTTTCTTTGCAGAGGTAGACTTAGATTATCCTCAGAACTTACATGATGATCATCAAGATTACTCTTTTGCGCCTGATAATGAAATCCCACCTAACGGAAAACAACGAAAATTACTACTAACGCTAAATCCGAAAAGAAACTATGTTGTACATTTTCGATTGCTAAAATTTTATCTTCCTCACGGTTTAAAACTTGTAAAAGTACACAGAATTCTATGGTTTCCTCAATCGAAGTGGCTTAAGCCTTACATAGATCTGAACACCAAGCTACGCACAGAGGCAACAACCGATTTTGAGAAAGATTTTTACAAACTTCTTATCAACAGCGTGTTTGGGAAAACCATGGAAAATGTGAGAAACTATACTGATATAAAACTTGTTTCTCATAAAAGAAAAGCCGAAAATCTCATTGCTATGCCGCAATTTAAATCTAGAACAATCTACTCAGAAAAGTTTGTACTTATTCATATGCTACGAAAATTCACGAAATTAAACAAACCTGTGTATATTGGAAGTGCTATTTTAGATCTTGCTAAATTAGTAATGTACGAATTTCATTATGCAGTGATGAAACCTCGATATGGAGATAAGCTTACTGTTGTTTACACCGACACAGAATCGTTAGTTTATCATATTATTTGTGAACATTTTTATAAAGATATGCTTGATTTAATAGACTATTTTGACACATCGAATTATCCTGTAAATAATCGATATAATATCCCATTATGTAACTAGAAAGTACCTGGTAAAATAAAGGATCAGATGAAAGGAATAGCTCTTGAAAAATTTATAGGATTACGATCGAAAGTATATGCTATGAATACAGTAGAAAAGAAAGAAACAAAGAGGGTTAAGGGTGTGAAGAAAAATGTTGTGAGAAATGAGATTACGTTTGATGATTTTAAGAAGTGCTTGTTTTCTGGTGAACAATTAACAAAAGAGCAGCATCAAATTCAATCACGTGAGCGTATACTTTCGACTGTAAAGCAAGAAAAATTAGCTTTAGATACTCATGATGACAAGCGTAAAATTCTTAATTGCAGCATACACTCATTGCCATAGGGTCATCAAAGAATTGTAAATAATGATGCTGAAATAATTTGTGAAGTATGTAACCCTCATCAACCCTCAACTTCTGGACAGTCGTGTTAATTTTCATTTGTGTAACAGTTAAATAGTCAGTAAGGTTTGTACATAGTTATTATTAAGCTTGTTCAAATGTTAATAAAGCACATTCTGTGCGTTTTTTTAAACTTTTTGATTTTTTTTCTATATATTTTGTTATAATATAGTTTATTTTTTTTTAAAAAATGCCCACTGACTTATTTGGATCTCCGCGATATAAGTCGCATGAGCATGAAACATTATCAGATTCACCTTCAAACATCAATGAAAACCAGCTAACAGTATTAGACCAAAGAATTAAAATAATAAAGGGTGAAATCAACGCACTACGAAATACTTTATCTTCAAATATTGAAACTGAAATCACGGAAGCTCAACAACATTTACTAGATTTACTTCAAAAACTTGATAATGAGTTGAAAAGTGTTATTCTTATGTATTCACAGCTAGTAAATAAAAATGATTTTACCGAAGTTCAAAATATTATAACGACAATTTAAAATGAAGTACAATTCATAAAGAATCAATTCATTACAAATACTGCAGCACAAGATCTAGTCGATAATTTGAATAAAAAGCTTACGGAGTTACAAAATACGTTTAATGATCTTCAAACAGCTGTGAATGTATTAGAAAACGCTCTTCAAAATAATCCCTCTCAAGAAGATCTTCAAAAGATGCAAGAAGTTATTTCGATTCTACAAAATGAACTTAAAACTATTACCAATGAAACGAATAAACTGCGCGATCATCTAACCAATCTACCTGTTTATAGTGATGTATTGAAATTAGAAAGCTTGGTGAGTTTGAAGCAATAATTAATAAAATATTTCGGAACTCACGAATATTCAAATTGAACTAAATAATCTACAGACTGTTGTGAATAACATTCCTACTGAGGTAAGTAGTTTACAGGAAGCACTTGCAAAATTAAATAAGAAATTAGAGAGTTTTAATCTTCCTACATATTTAATTAATCTTCAGCATATTGTAAGCACCGTTCAAAGTGATTTAATTGAAATTCAAAAGAATACACCGAAACAATCTGATATCGAGAGTATACGTAAGTCTTTAAGCGAATTAGCTGCAAATCAAAATCAAAATGAAATAAAATCAAAATTAACTGCCCTCCAAGAAACTATTACTACACTTCCAACTTCGCAAGAAGTAGAAATAATTAAAAAAACGATAACTAACATTCAAACTGTAGTCGAAACAACCGAGAGCGTCCCTGAAGTAATAGACAATATTAAGATTCAATTACAAAACCTTCAAACTAGTATAACATTCCTTCCGACATTAGATCTTTCTGGTATACAAGAAGTGTTAACTAACGTTCAAAATGAAGTTAAAGAAGCAATTCAAGAACATTCAAAATTCATTTCTGTTCATGGGGTTAATGAAATAGTTAGCGGGTTAAAGAATATGTTGAAAAGTTTAGAGGATACTGCCGTGACGCATAACACATTACTTGTAAATATTCAGAAACAAATCGGTGATCTAGAAACGAAATACACTTCTGTGAGTAATTCTCTTAATAACATTTCTAAAAAATATGCTGATATTAATGACTTTCGTAACGTAGAAGCATCAATAGCTCTAATGCCTACAGTGACTCAACTTTGGGAAGTACAAGATAGTATTAAAAATATCATATCGATAACCGACTTTAATAGCAATAACGATGAAATAAAGAATGAAATTATCGCAAAACTGAAAGACTTAGAAGATAAATTGAAAAGCGATTTGTATAGAGCCATATACGCTAAAACTAATGAATTGTTCACATCAATACGCAACTTACATAATGTTCAGTTCTTTAGAATTTATTCAATACCTAATAAAGAACGAGACTTCACGCGTGGCAATGTTAGCGGCAAAGTGTATTTATTTAATATGAATACTCCATATTTTGAAATTCCTTTTTGAGTAAGCTAAAAATTATTGGTTTTCATTGGCTTAAGAAGAAGAATAAAGAGTTTCCTATTGTCGATATATATTCAGCAAGCGGTGGACAAAAGTATGGCAATTTATCACTAGGAATACACGAGGGCAGTAGAGTAACCAGATGCCCCATCTGAAGACGAAATTTTACTTCATGAGTTCGATGTCGTAGAAGGCGATATACTTGTAGTTCGATCAGATAAATTTTCACCAGGTGAATATCCAATAAGTATTGATTTGATCTTTATTGCTCAATTGATTTCTCGATCTTTAAATTAGTTCTTAATTAATTTCCAATAGAATGAATAGTACATTAGCCATTGTTGAAGAACTACACAAGCCCGCAAGACGGAATTATAGGCGAATACCTGTTGTAACCAAGGGAATACACGATTTATGGCAAGCAGATTTGGTTGAAATGAACTCAGGAAACTTGAAAGGTTTAGCTAAATTAAATAGAGGGTATTCTTATCTTCTAACTATTATTGAGACTTTTAGTAAGTATGCATGGGCTGTACCAGTTAAAAATAAAACAGGGAAAGAAGTTACACGAGCGTTTAAATCAATACTTGAAGCGACTCAACAAGCACCAAAGTATTTACAAACAGATCGCGGTAGCGAGTTTTATAATAAAGAGTTTATTAAATTAATCAGGCAAAAAGGTATTACTCATTACTCTTCATACAGTGATAAAAAAGCTAGAATTGTTGAAAGATTTAACAAAACATTACGTAATTTGATGTGGAAGCAATTCACACTGCAAGGTAATTACAAATGGTACAATATATTACAAGCACTAATGAAGAAATATAACAAAAAAGAACATAGCACGGTAAAAATGAAACCTATTGACGCCGTGAAGAAAGAAAACGAACAAAAATTAATATAAAAAAATTATAGCAAAAAGTATTTAGCATCATCAAAGGCGAAATATAGCATGGGAGATTATGTTCGAATTAGCAAGTTTAAAAATAAGTTTGAAAGAGGTTTTACTCGCAATTGGAGCATTGAAATATTTCAAATTGCTACTGTTTTTAAGACTGATCCACCTACATATCATTTAGAAGACGAGCGAAATGAGATTATTACGGGCCGTTTTTATGAGCAAGAACTAATGAACACCAAACACCCTCACGTATACTTAATTAAAAAGGTTTTACGTAGAACTAAAAATAAAGCATTAGTTAAGTGGTTAGGTTTATCTTCGAATGATAATTCTTGGATCGATCTCAAAGCTATAATATAGTTAATCAATCATAAAATGTGGAGTGTTAAGCAACGACTTCTGCTAGCTAATGATTATGATAAGTAGAATGGTGAATTACTTCCGAATAACATTCGTTGCTTAATAATAGGTTGCGGGAAAACTACATTAGTTATTGATAATTTTATTCTAGCTCCGAATTGGCTTTATTGGAATGGTAGACACTTATACGTATTCTCTAAAAGTTTAGAGCAACCTAAGTATCAACAACTGCAGCATATTTATGATGAAATACAGGAAATATTCCACTATCAGTTGGCTACGTTTAAACCTTCCGTTATCAAGTTGGAAGATTGCGAGCAACGGTCTGTTATTATATTCGATGATTACATATTAGAAGATCAGAATGAGGTAAGGAATTACTTCACACAAGGTAGACATAAAGGAATGGATTGTTTTTACTTAACTCAATCATACAGTAAAGTTCCGAAACAACTTATTAGAGATAATGCAAATTTTTTATGTGTATTTCGTCAAGATAACACGAATTTAAGGCATATTTATAATGAGTTTGTTGATGGTGATATGTCATTTAATAAATTTAAGGATATTTGTTCTATTGCATGGAAGGAACCTTATGGTTTTGTAACAATCGATATGACGAGAAAGTTCAACAATGGAAAGTATCGAAACAAAATCGATCATTTCTTTATAATCGAGTGATCGTTTTAAATAATTTACGTTTAAAGTTTTCAGTTGATGTACGTACGTTACTTTTTCAAAGCGGAAATAATATAGTCTTTTTTCATATAATGTCAAAACGAAAATTAAATAATATTGAATTACAAAATATCTTGGCGAAGCGTTTTAAAGAATGGAAAGAGGGTCACCGTAGCTATTATGAAAAGCAAAAACGCCAAGAGAAACCATTGATTGAGGCGATTGAAAGCTTGTGAAAAGAAATTAAAGGAGTAACCGATGACAACAGAAATCTAATTACGGAACTTATACCTGTAGCACAACAGAATATTAATAATTATCCACCAACACCATCAGAAACCTCCTTTGAGAAACGGTTATTTGCTTCACCTAAGGCATTGCCAGAGACTAAAGAAACGAAAGATGATGAAGAAGAGAAAGGAATTCAGTTAGGTCCAATAGCGAGTCGATATTTAAGTACTAATAGGTTAGATAAAGATGAAGTGTTTGGATTATACTCTATTGATATAGCTGGAGTAGTGCAGTGGAAAATTGGAAGTTATAATGTTCTCTTTGATAATGATGATTTAATTGTTTATCGTGAGATTAAAATAGCATAAGATCCGTCAACCCCGATCTTTGAAAAATTTAAAGGAACAGAAGGTTTATGGGAGCTAATTACTCGTAAACAACCAGTAGGTTTTACTAATGAAGATTATGAAACTTACAAGAAAATTTTAAAGATGACGAATGCTTTATATCAGAATCATGATCCATCACAGAATAGAGTAAAATCAAGCTCCAGCGATAAGTACAAAACATTAATTAAACCTATTTGGCTTGAACTGAAAACTAAAGGTGAAGGTTTGAAAGAAAGGAAGCAAGTAAAGGGGATTAAGCGTTACACAAATATGCCACAAGAATTTGTTTGGATGGATGATGTTAGAAAGTTAGTAGATCGATTATTAGTTATAGCTTGTGAAGAAGCAGCTGGGAATAAGAATTTTTATAATGAGAAAGTGGGTATTATGGAAATGATTTCATCTCGATTTTCCAATTTTATTGTTTCGAATCCAAAAGGTTTAGGTTACCTCATAAA
>JAGDQP010019592.1:19373-34635 GCA_022664845.1 Lepisma saccharinum | reverse complement strand
CAGTCGATGTGCCCACATACGACGTGTGATGTAAGGAGACATATCCTGGGAAGCAGATACACAATCTGTAAGTGTGTTCCATGTTGTTTTATTTATCAGTTGTTGCAGTTGGCATAATGTTTTCTGTTGAAAGTCTATGGTTGCCTTATGAAGCATATTCCTGCAATGTCGATGAGCGTATTGACATTATAATATGAAGTCAAATCGCCTCAGTGCCTGAACTGCGTTATTATAATTAATCTATATCGTTATATAAACTGCAGAAGTCAGTAGAAAATAATATAAAGATAGTGCATGTGGCGGGTGCGTTGGTCAGTCCGTGGTCCGTGCTAATAGTAAAATGGACGTGAACAAAGAAACAAATTATTCACTGTGCCTGTGTTACGTCTACCTGTAGTTTTATGTTGGATGTCACCGTAGGCGTCATATGTTTTGAAATTTTATTGCCGATTATTCGTGTGACTGAGTTGGCAAAGAAAATAAATATAAACTATTGCGGCCGTCCGGTATTTTCATGTGCATGGTAACGTCAGAGACAGCATTTTGTAGTGTTTGCCATGTTGTCGTATACGTTTATATCGAGCTAGATAAGGAACAATTGGGCATAATTGTGATACCTATATGTCATGATAAAGTCTGCTTAAGGTAGTGTAAAAGCGGTATGTGTCACGTGACAATTCACATAGGATCCTAATCTTGAAGTATATAGCTCATGAGCATGGTATGTATGTACGATATCAATGTTATTGTTGTAGTCTCAGAGTGTTAAGCGACGCGTATCCACAGATAGAAGTCAATTTCTGTAGGTATATGCCAGTTTTTGTAATTGTAAGTGTGTCCGGATGGAGGGTACCTCCCCCCTAGAAATGGTCGTAGAACCGAAATATTAATATGCTAGCTATAGATGGTGATAATAAGTATATTACCGCAGGTTGTAACGAAAAATTCGAATGTGCACATTTTTAGCATTATTCGTGTGCCCAACGAATGCACACAACACATTGAATCCCTGAATTTTAGAAAAATCGCTGTATTTGCTCAGAAACGGCAGGAAAATGGGAAATCAATGTGTCTTCGTACTCTATGAACGTAGAGTCATCAGTTGAGGTCGTTTCAGGCGTAAAACAACTAAATTTAGGTTGTATATTTGTGGTGTTACGCTTATTTTTACGTGTATCGTAATAATTCGTGTCCTACGTCTGTGCGTTCTCCTCATTAGTATATCATCATATTGTGGTTTTGGTAGTGATCAAGCCTAATTCTACCCAGCCTATTTGATAGTTTTTTCTCCGTAATTTGTACCTATTTCAACTGTTCACCACGAATGTGGTATTAGCGTCCGAGAATTGAGTATTTCGCATTTGTTACTACATTTTCGTAATTTGTTGCCTGTTGATGCGTACCTTGAACGCGGTGAGAGTCGGCGAATATATATAATCCGGTGTGAATACATGGAATTCGACCTAAGGAAATAATAGATGGTTATGTAAAATCTAAAATACAGCAGCATTCCATAATTTACATAATTTATAGTGTGTTTTTATGTGTATATTGTTGCTTATTGTGTCTCATTTCATATGTAACCTATCGAATTGTGCATGTAAGGGCAAGAACATAGATACAAGCCCTTCGATAGTATAACTGGTTGGTAAATTTGTTTTGTTCGTGTCAATTGGTTCATATTTGTTTTGCGAGACAGACCAATTAAAGGAGCTTTTATATTGTTCAATAATACGTTCTACGGGTTCCATTAAAAGGATTCGTTCGTTGTATATGAATGCTGTATTAATTGTTACATACTGTTAAAAAGTAACGTCTGTTACTGGAAGTTCCGAGAGATACTGCGTTGCTTTGTATGTCGTTTGTTCCTGAATAAATATCATAAACAGTACAAGGTTGTGCGAGTCGAGTTTTTGTTGTCACTCTGAATATCATTGACGATAGTAACTGTTCGCATGCCTACTGCCCGAGGCCCATTTGCAAAGTATTAAATCATTATCAGCTCTAACAGTCCTTATAAACGAAAATCAGTTGCGATTTCATTCCCGTGCTCCGCATTTCAAATATCTGCTTTCGACTCCTTCTATGCTCAACCCACCTCGACACGCGGCGCCCTCAACAGGGAAGTGTGTGAATTCCAGAACCGTCTCACAACCACTATTTCTTTAATAAAGTTGGAAAAACTCTTATTGTTAGACGCAAAGTCCAGTTAGGGCCGAAAGAAGTTAACATGTTCGTTAATCCAAAGAAACAAAATCTATCTCTAAGTGTACTGAAGCAAAGCGAGGGGCGACCTTCGACACAGTGATGCGTACAATGATTCTGAAACTGAAACCATTATTAACTATGATCAGCGATCAATTTTCTTTCTAGCAACTTTAAATGATAATAAACACATGAAACTTGAGTCAATTAGAGAGAGAGAGGAAAAAAACAACGTTACGTACAGATATGACGCTGAAGAAGATGGAGAATTACATGCTATGTGTTTAAAGGAGTGTTCAGGAGGAAATGCTGGAATGTTAAAAATAGATGAACTGGATATATCATATGTACGGTTTAAATAAATACTAGATGCTTTGCCTGAGCCCCAAATAATATTAGTTAGCAACAGAACGTTGTGTGAATTCCCTGGAGATGTTGGAATTTATGAATATGGTAAAGCTAATATTGAAAGTTTCAAGTGATAAGTGACTGATCTCTACCCAATTTTCATTGCAAAAACAGTGCAAATGATTTAATGTACTTTAAACTGTAATTTTTATTAGTTTACAAATATTTAGCGAAAAATGTGTTATGAGTTAATTTAAAAAAATAATATTTACTACATTTATAAAATTGGTACGCCTAGAGCTATTCCGTAAACATAAGTACAATCATATTCACAAACGAGTTAGAGCTACGATGCTACTAAGAATTGCTTAGGCTCCGGTCCCTTGATAGCATTTCAACCACGCAAGTATTATTTTATAATGCAATACTTCTGTTTATACACACCATTTTTCGCTTTTGTATTTCACCCCTCTCTGTAGAGAAATGCTTAATTTGAACTGTTAAGGAATTTAGATGTAATTAATCAGGGGGCAAGCCCCTCCTAGCACCCAGCTCCTTAAGAAACATCTGCATATACACACAATTGTTTCCTATTGTATTCCTTTTTTCCCGTTAAAGAAACTCTTATTGTTAATACTATTACCAAATTTTCATGTAAGTATAAGAGGGGCCAGCCCCCTCGACAGTATTAATTTGTTTCTGCACGTACACTTTGAAACTTTAAAATTACAGTACGTCTGTACGCCTTATGTGTCTTGAGATATATTTGTAGTATGGGCTAGCAACATTGACAACGGGTTTCTAGGGAATGCGAACCGTAGTAAGTTCCTATTGTGTCAAACAATGCTCTTATGCCAAGTTTATCAAAGCATATGCTGCTATGATTAACATTATGGAATACATTTGAAAATAAATATAAATTTATATTAAGTAGGCTAGCAATACTAGTAAGTGGGTAGTTTAGCAACGTAGGCAAACTCAACGTTTTTGCGTTGTGTCGAATAATGTTATGCCAAGTTTAGCGCAGCTAGGTCTAACTGAATGGAAGCAATTTGAGCAATTGGGTATTTATAAAATAGCTGGCAATACTTATACACTGCACAAATCAAGACGATTCTGCTGGACCTGAGCTAGATTAGGCAAGACCTTTCGAACGACACCTCACACATCTATATATACCTTGTAGTTCCTGAGATTTATTTTTCTGGACACGGACGGACGGACACCATGAGCGGAAATAGAAGGACCCCTTTTGCTATCAAGAGACCTAAAATGAATAACTGAAGTGTATTAAATTCAGTGGATGAAGTTACAAGCAATATACAATTTGTATTTCTTAGTAGTATTATTGAAATAAGGTAGTAATAATACAGCAAATATAGCGTATTTGTGTAAATGAATTAACATTCAAGATAATTTTTCCTGGTTGTGTAATTAAAATAAGCCTATAATAGAGTATGTGAATGTCACACCCGTTACAATGGAATGGCTTGATTGTAACGGGTGTGATTGTAACGGTAGTTCAATGTATAAAATGTAACAAAATACTGGATATTACAAATTGGAAACATACAAACCTACACTCACACCTCATGCGTTCGTGGAGCGTTACGCTCTTATTAAAGTGAATTTATTCCCAAAATACATAGTAAATAAGTATATATTATACTTCCCATATTAACTATTTTGGCACAAATCTGTTGGCATCAAACAATCAACATTTTTCACAATCATATCATAGTATGTTCAAAGCAAACAGAAACTATCAATTTATCTTTTCAATCTTTTTATTATTTCTTCTGAATACTTTTTTTTGGAAACCATGTAAACCACACACTCTTTTCACTATCTATTTGAGGGTATGTAATATATCTAGCGTAACCCTTATCACTTAAACATATTTTCTAAGTATCAAAAGCAGAAAACATTAAACTTGCTCTAGTCATATTAAATCATTCTAGATTAGTTTTGTCAGCGTGCACTTTAAACATTAGTTTACTTATAACGGGAATATTCCAGCTTTTAGTACAACTAACATATAACACAATTCCTACATACGTAAATCGCAGGAATTCCATTGGAAACAACTAAACTGTTATCCCATCCTGGTTTACCATTAAAATAACTGAATATATGCAGTTGAACCATATAGTATTTATTACAATTAAATTTGTCATTTTGATAATCTGACACAAAGTATATTATATTTTCAACATCGATGTGAACTGATTGTAACCAAGATTTTGACCAAAACATTTGAACTTATTAGGTATCGTTTACAGCGAACAGACAGAAAATCGCGCAGAAGATTAAGCGTGACAACCATAGTTAAGTTGCTATAAAGGCGTAACAAGGTTTTTCAATCATTCCCTCCCCCAAGTGGGATGACTTAAAACACGTAAGAAATAACAGAGCTCTGGTATAAGAAATCTTAAATTGGCAAAGGTGATTACGACAATATACCTTAGTACCAAATCTTAAACCAAGTCGTCGTGCCTCATCGACGAATTGGAGTTGTCTGTCCCCAAGAAACAAATCAGCAGCCAGATGAATATTACGTTTACTTCAAAAATATACACTGTCTTTGTGGGCGGAAAAGGAAAACCAGTCTGATGAAACTAGTCAATAAAATGGTTAAGGTTCAGATGGCTCTGCCTAGATGCCACGTTAATATTCGCAGGTTTACGAACAATCGTCAAAGTGTCAACATATAAAAGAATTTCCACAGAGGAGTACAAGCTATAACACTATTCACAACAATAGAAAACAGTGTTATACTGAACACACTCCCTCGAGTTATGCCGTTCTCCGATAAACAAAGCCCTGATGGACGATCACCAACACGAACACAAAAATAACGATCAATTAGAAAGTTTGACATAAAATGGGCCATGTGGTCCCTGATACCCCAGGTATGTAGCCATATCTCCAGGTCGTATAGGTCTTCTATAGATCGGAGAACACAATTAGAACGTGTTCATTGCGGAGGAATGCATTCTGAAGGAGAGATTCTAACCTGTCAAGGTGGTCGACAGTTGATGGATATTGTCGAAAAGCACATTGATCATTGGTAAGTAAGTTATGAAGCTCCAAGCACCACATTAGGCTGCTGTATATCATTCTCTCAAATAGCTTGCATACGCGGCTAGTGAGAGCAATGGTCGGTAACGTGTGGGAGCTTATCTTCGTTAGGTTTCAGAACGGGGATTACAATAGCTTCTCGCCAGTTAACAGGAAAGATATCGGTCCTGTAGATCTTGTTAAAAAAGATTTAGCAAGAAGACATTTCCTTGGAATGAAAGGTGTCGTAACATGTTATAATGGATATCAACCAGTCAGGGGATGTATTTTTAACATCCCGACAAGCAGTTTTCAGTTACCATTCGGTAAAACAAACATTATATGGTTCTAAATTATTCGTGTAAAAGCGTAGAGGAATGATCTCTGCCTGATGGTTTCTGTTGACAAATTACCACTATAGTGTTCAGAACTTGATATTGCTGCGAAGCATGAGCAAATTGATGGGGGGAGATCATGGGGAGTATTGCCACCAAATCATTTCAGAATGACTTCAAACGTTCCATTTCAAACGATAACTTTTAAAGTAATTGCCTCCCCCAAGGGCCTCTCTTCTAAAACTGCCCAGGCTGCGAAGGTTACTACAAGATCAGCTATCTCTTCTAGGTCAGTATGCAAGACATTGTTGTGCATCAGGGCAGTCAATGGCTCGGAGCGACAATTGCCCTGAATATTTCTGCCCCTATCACTGAAAGGGTATTATTCCGTAGAGTAAAAATAATTTACCGTTGCATAATCAAGATTACGGTTTCACACTTACAGAAATAAGAGAACTCATGAGAAACATCGACCACAGCATTCCTATCTTGAACAACGAGGCAACATGCTTGTGATTAGATAATACGATGGCAACATAATGTTATGTCCGGTAAAGTGTCACAATAAACAAGTATACGTCGTCTCTTAACACCGAATTCGATCGCGAATATGAAAACTGTTGAAGTCCTACCTAGAAACCCATTATAGGTACTTGTTTTGAACCGTAATGACACATTTTATGACTCAGTGATCTTAATGACTCCATTATCTACCATGTCCGACATTCTTCAGTTATTTTCTATTATCTTTTCAACATCAATAAAACTTAGCCTCTGCTATCGGATGCAACACCAGATTCGACTGATACCATGAAATAGATGAAAATGAAGGAATTGATGACCAAGCAACAGATTAGCAAGTTAAGTCTACGTCATGTAGCATTCCTGTGTCTTCCAAATCACTACCAACTGAACAAGAGAAAGAAAAACGGCTCTTCAAACGACGGTTCATACATCATACAACAGATAAAAATACAAATCGTTGTTGACATCCGCAAATCGGGCTGGGGTTTCAGTGAATCACTCAGATGTGATGAGAACTTAGAATTTGCTTAGTTCATATCTTGATACATCAGATGAGAACACACTTATGACACTACCGGGTGGCTTATGTAAATTAGAGTTCAATATTGGAACGCATGATAAGTTTGACTTTGAAGATCAATTAACACCGTCAGGGAAATCTGATTTTATCACTCAGCTATGGTTAACTTCCAATACCATTCGGAGAAACGATACGACAGGAAGTTAAATGTGTCATCTACTGATCTCAAGAAAAGGCCCTGGAATCTCTCGTCAGAGCTGACTTGCTAAAAGCTCCGTAATATAGAAAGACCGCTCAGTTAACCAGAACTACCTGACACATTCGCTGCATTCAACGATGTAGAATTTCTAACTTCAGGGACAGGAACTGACTACGCAGGCAGAACTGATTTTTTCATCTCCTTAGTTACATGTAGTGAGCGTATGCCATAATGCACCGGGAATACCATTCTGGAGCGGCGTCTATTCCATAATCGCGAGTTGGAACCTTCTAAAATCACAAATGGCATGTTTACCTCTGCTTCCGTCTCATTACAGACTATGCGACGGTGTACAGTGCAAATTTTGATAACGAGAGGTAGCAGATAAAACAAACCCACATACCAATATTCAGTGATCAGAGATTATTCCGTTTAGTTGTGGATATCATAATGGGTCACAGTGGGTTCGATGATGCTATGATTGAGGGAGTGAATACTGCAGAAAATGACTCAACGGAAATATTTACTCACCATCAGGGCTTTTCCTACACCCCCTAACACTCCCCTACACGTTTTAACAATTTTAATCTACACCCCCCGAGAAGAAGTAAACCCTAGTGCTTGATATGAAGAGTTGACAGAACATTTTCGTGTAAGCAAACAATTATCAGAGAGAGAGAGAGAGAGACAGACAGAGAGGGAGGAGGAGGAGGAGGAAAGTTTATTGTATTTTTGAAATTTGACTGCACTACAAACTGAGCATTTCATGAGAAAATGATTATCATTAATCGGCGGAATATCGGCAAATACACTGGGTCCTTAATTTAAATCACAATAAATGTAATGAAACTTCTAATATCCCACGATAAAGCTAGAAAAAATCAAGAATTGACGTCACGGTTGTAACAGAGACAGTAAACATCGCACGAATGACTGCAGAATTTCAGAGATAGCTTGCCCAGGAGGCGAGTATATTGAGTCCTCTACTATACTACTTGAATTACTATAGACTGGCCGTATTTAATCTGTCGGGAACCGCTGCACGCAGTGAAAGGTGATCTACCATTGATATCGTAAACTCAGCAATCGCGACGTCCATTACTGTATATTTTACAGTGTGGGGTGAGGCATGTAGCCCGAGCATTTTATTTACACCTTCTAACAGATGCTCTAATTTCAGGATGTCACCCCTACATCTGTTGTCTCATTGACGACTGTAGTGGACTAACCTCCAAAGTATGCATCTCGTATTCCTATATGAGTTCTCATTCTGATTGTAAGTTTACCGTGTTTGCTCATTCTTTACATTTTTATCTGATTCCGTATGTGAGGGGGTATACACTTCGTGTACATTGTGTGTGCACCTCCTGTCAAATATGCGTTTACTACACAAAACAATAAACCTTACTCTATGTGTGTTGATATGTACATTTTCTACACATCTTTCTTTATCTATGTTGCGATGGAGTACGAGTACGAGTATCTTAGTTTTCAGCACTTTTCGAACGGCAAACGGCACTTTCGAACTTTTATTTACAGTGCATGTGTTACGGGAGAAGCCTGGTCACGTATCTTATTTTTTAGTTATGTTCTACAACATTAAAAAATCAAAAATATCATGGTTATATAAACAATAAAAATACATAACATATTTTTTCAAGCCAACTGCTGACTTAATTTTTTAAATTCAATTTTCAAAATTTCTAACCTCTCTAAAAATTTAAATTTTGCGCCAACATAAATCAAACAATTACCACCCTGTAGAGATTAAAAAAATCTTTAATTTAAAAAGGTCATCGTAGGTGCAAATCTGACCGAGATATCCCTAAACTACCAAAAACATACTTCAATTTATTTTGATGTTAGGTTAACATCTTTTGAGCTGAAATTTGGTGGAGAGCCATCATTTTTATGCTGAATGTGGTACTATTTTTTATCACGATTCCTTCCAAGGCACTTTTCACCATCTTACCCTGCTAGACTCTTTGTTGAAGATCCATTGAACGGAATAGGAGTGGAACAACTTAATACAGATCTAGTGCCTAACGCTGCTCCTCTCCCTTAGCTCCATATCTAATGTTAGACTGAGTAAACTATAATATAGCCTATGCAATTATATCTTCATTTAAACAAGTTGTATCCACTGGAAAAGAGATTACGTTATTTCCTTTAGAAGGAAAGATATTTGAATGAGCATACCAAGTTGTTACGAAATAAATTGGAGTTTCCGTTCCTTACACAAACATTGCAGTTTTAGAATGGAATTTCGATGCATCGCATATTGAAAGCTTCAGAAAGCTATCAGTCCGTTACCATCGACGTTATCAGTCTATTCAATGTCATACATCGAAGAACATTTCTCCTTGTATGTGAGTCGATCAGTCTTCTGGAAGAAGGAATCATGAATAGAAGTCAAGAGGAGTATGGCTGGAAAGAAAGTGATGTGTGTCTGTGACATGCAAAATCCATTCTATTTCTACCAGACCATCTGTTAAACATCTGTGGTTGCAATTATTGTAAAACGAAACAATTCACCTACAAAATACACGTAATCCCATGCACAACTTACTGTAAATGTGCAAAAAAACTTGCGATAATTTCAATTTCTGGTTATAAGGAACAATTAGCAGAACAGGAACGTTACGAAGTGCAACATACATTAACTCCTGTACCCAATTGTTCTAATCAGATATACAACGACTATTAATTGCATACATTCTACAAGGCACCCAAGATTATAAAGCATTATTATGTGAAACGCTCTGTACGTCTTGCAGTCTTGCTTATGATATTTCATTTGTTTATGACGTCATGCTCTGGACGAAGATCTTGATATAGTTATTTACCTCTAAATTACTCTCTAATTTTTATAAGATAATTGTAATATATTTCTGCGTGAGTAAAAAGCTTAATTTTTCGAGCTACTCGCTAAAGCTGTTTCTAATGTGTTTTCAGATAATATATTTGATACATCTTGATTAAACTTTCTGTAATCGAGCTCTGTCATTTTCTGAATAGTGATTTTTCCTCTCATGAGGGGAAATATATATTTTGCTCTCCCATAGTTGTTTTACTCCCTGGTAGATGGCAGGAGATATACTACAAGTGTATGGACGGGGTGCAACAGCGCTGCATAGAGAGACCTGCAGATGAAAAGTGGAAAATAAACAGAAAGTATCTGCTTAGGTCAGTCATTTTTTTTATTATTCTAATAAGCATTGGACGCAAACCAATGGATTATTCAGGTATGGAATACTTATCTGATTATTAAGTGAGACCAAGAAGGAAACACGGTATCCTGGGTTGTGTTATGGAAGTTTGAAAGTCACCGATGAAGGTCCAGCTGTCTTCAAATTTTGGTGGTGAATGTTACTGAAGACTTCAATCAAAGTTTAGGTCATCTTAGGACTCCTACATGGTATCTAGTAACTTTGTGACTTGAAATTCCCTTAGTTTTCCAGGTTTTCCATGATAATTTTCTCCAAATTCCCTGAGTTCTTAGTATAGTGGAACATGTAAATAAGATAATTTTTAATCCCACCACCACCCAGTCCAAACATCTGGCATTTCACAAGTAAAATAAAAATATAATTCCTTTAAAATAGAGGATTTTGACACACAGAAAAGTCCGGTCAGCAGTGGGAATCGAACCCACGACCTTTGCCTTGCCTAGGCAGTGCTCTTACCAACTTTGGGCAGGTCTGTCTCATAACTTCCCCCCAGTTTTACTCAAAAGTTATAGATTTTCCTGAGTTTTCCAAATTTATAAAATTCCCTGAGTACTCCATGTTTTTCCAGGGTGGTAGACACCCTGCCCTAATGTGGTGAAGCTTTAATGAATTAGAAATTCGAAGTTTTCTATTTTCTCCATAAACTAATTTATTATATTTAGCCGATTGAATTTATTTTTGTTATACGCTGCTTATTATTATTATTATTTATTATGAAAGGCTATATTTCTATAATGCAGGGCTATGTTCTTCATACAAGAGTGCACCGTGTCTTCAACCTTGCCTTTATGTGAGGTGGGCCGTAGCATCCTTCTCTGTGTGTGACATAATGAAGTTTACGATAAATATATGGCAGAAATGGAAGTTACTATTTAGGCAGAAATGGTTTATAATAAATTAAACATTCATTATGCGTTTATCATACCAAAATATCAGGATTTAAAAGTTCAATACTTCAGCACTCTTGTTGTTATTCTTACGCAATCTCGAATCTACTTTGCACTAAATGTTTATCTTCGTTTTGTTCCAACTTGCTCTAGAATGAACTCGGCGTTTGTAGTTATGTAAACTGGCACGCATGATTTGGTAACAACGCATGTTATTGAAGGACTCAATTAAATTAACCTATTCTGAAATTAACTAGTTAAAATAATGTTTAAGTTCTCGAAATTTGTCAAGATAGATTATTTCTTTATTAGAAAAGGTATATCTATAACGTTAAATATGTCAATAATCTTTTAATAAATTTTGCACGGCACTAAAATCTGTTTTCTTTTAACTGTTTCGATTTTTGTATTTAGAAATTCAGTCTTTCCGCCTTCATTTTTACGTGTTTCTTTCAGTACTTTCATTAGTGTTCAGACTGAAGAATTGAAAGTCTCTGTTTGTATTTTGCTATGATATTTGGAAGAAGCTTGGCTAGATCAGTAATGATCAAAGTAGATTCTGAATTAATAATTGTTTTATTCACTCTTTGTGCATGAACATAATTTAGTTTAGAAAAGCATATATACTCACAAGCTTTCGGATGCACGGAACGTAAAACATAAATAAATAAATGGAATGTTATGGTTAAATATGTGTATTCTGTTTTCCAAGGTTTCTGGCCTGCTCTGCTGATTTGCTTCTTTGGTAAAACTGCTCATGAATCTTTGTGTGCAATGTGAAATCTTAATACTGAAAAGCTGTGTTACAAACACTATTATTATTCTGCTTACTTATTTCACTCTGCATGTAGTAATATGTTCTTTAACATATTTGTGTTATTCGAAGATGGCGTTTACCAGGGTCCTTCAGTTCAGGACGTACCTCCGCGCAGAACATCTATCATCGTTATCATCAATACTGTGTGTGACCCCCATAACCTCCTTGTAAATCTTTGGTAGTCCAAGCTGTGAATCAAGAATACACCACTGTCTGCACCGCGTCAGAATATAAAGCATGCGTATTGAGTATTAATGCATACGGTACCTTAAACATATAGCCTATGCAGACAAAATTTTGGAAACACTGTAAGGTTTCAAAGAGCATCTCATATGATGTTATTTTTTAGTTTATTGACTTCACAACTATATAGTTGGATACCACACTCACCTTCCTAGGTGCCTTTGTTCATGAGATACATACATAGTTAGTTACATATAGACAGTGTCCGTTTAGGAAAATGGCGATTGTATGGAAAGTTTCTCATATCTCAAATGTGTGCCTAGAGAAAATGAATAAAATACTCTGTAGTAAATGATAAAGATATAAAATTCCTTGCTCCCATATTTTTATGAACCTGTTCTATGGATCGAAGACTAGTATATTTATTGATTTATGTTGTGGAACATATTTCTTTTTGTCTGCAGGCGTCTACTCTACATCACAGATGGATGCTTCTGTGTCAAACACATTTCGCCGCTAGAAGCACTGCTGGAAAAAGAAAGTGCGGAACTTGTTTTTGAAGCTGCTACTGTAAAATTACCTCGTGTAGAATGACTCGCGTTTCTACTTCTAGAAGTTCGTAATTCCTTTAGACGGGTTGAAACTGCCTATCGCTGTTAAAATCCTTGCAAACGGAGCAGTGAAAACGTCCGTGTAAAGTTTTAATTTAAAGAAAAGGTTTGTTAGAAGACGCGGTTGCTAGCGGTAAGAAGGCCACGTTTTCATTGTTCGTGTAGAACAGACTTTACACATTATACTTGCGCGAACAAGAGGCTGTCACGTGACCCCATGCGACGATACAATCACTCATTTGCAGAATACATCTGTGACGTGACATCGTTGTTTTCCCCTGCACAATGCCAGGTAAAAATAACGAAATCAACACTAATCATTTTTGAGTGCCCTATGTATTACTGTGTGTTAAAATTCTTACTTCGTCACCAAAATTCTGTTGCAGTAGCATATCTCTAGTGCGCACTGTCAGAGGTTTAAGCATATTACTTCTACAAATTTCTGTAACTTCTTTACACCACTTTGTGAAGACTTTCTCTTCGAACTCATTTAGAAGTCCAATCATTTCATCATACTTTTTGTATACGTATGCAGCTTCATCTGATGAAACAATCCTGCAAAAATAAACCATTATTCATATAAAATTTACAAATGTGGAATAACTAGTAGGGGAGACCGTCTAAAGCGGATCCCCTACTGTATTTTCCAAACTATAGCTACAGCATAGCGTAGAAAAATCCCCAACACTAGACAGTTGTGTTGTAGCAGTTTCAGTGATGGGAAGATAACAGTGGTTGCGATATTTCAGAAAATCACGTTTTGAAGGATCTTGATCTAAGGTAAGCCCTTTACTTTATCTAAACATACTCGAAAAGTATAGCTGATATATGATTAAAACAATTTTTATTTTCATGGTGAGGGATCGAACATCAGATATGTGTAGCACTCATGTGAGTGACAAATGGCAACATGCTGGGCTGCAGTGTTTTGCTACAAAAAGTGTAAATGGGGCAAAACGATCCCCCTCTGAAATGGGTTCATGACGCATGTGCAGGACTTGCGGACAATTCTTGTGAGTTTTTCATATGTGACTCTTGTGCGTAACCGAGCTAAATGGACGTTTTACGTTTTGAGTTGTCTGTTCAATAGACGCTTTTGAAATGTTCAAAGCTACAACTGCATTGATAAAACATCATGATTGTTTGTTACTTTTCCATTTTTGTATAATCACTTGGGCAGATGTGATTAGCATGGTTGCACTGTGTTTGGTTACTGCATTAATAGTATGCTCATTGTACTCAGTAATTTTACAGTATGATTGATATAACTCCAGATATATATTGGCTTTTTGTTATGGGACCGCTTTAAACATGTACCCGGGGTAAAGTGGTCATTTTGTACCTAGTTACAAAATGTATAATTTAGAGAAAGTCAAATGTTCTTTGCATCCCAATTTCACATAAAAGAGATGATAATATCTGCAGAACATACCGACAAAATCCTACCCCCCCCAAAAAAAAATGTATGAGATATGGCCAAACAATCCTTAAGGTGACCACTTTACCCCGGTCTCCCCTATATTATACAAACCAGCTTCTGAACCTGATATCATGTTTTTCAATAGCTATCATTTTCAGACGTATTATTGTTACCACAACACAAAGAAAACCTGCTAATACATAAAATGTCAAGGCTTCTATTAGCACTTGTATAGCTGATACAAGGATTATGCAAATTTAATTATGTTTACACTTGTTTGAAATTTTATCTTAAGCATCATAAAATTGCAAAATTTGTATAACACACTTTGTTTCTAATTTATGTTATTTCCGCATACTCATGAAATTTGCGAAAATAATTTGGTCAGCTATAGTAAAATAATTCGGTTGGCATGTGTAGTATTATTATTTGGTCACATTAAACATTAGTACTGACAACAAAACATAGTTGCACGTCTTGCAATTAAGATAAAAAACACTGAACTGCTGAACAAGACTATATTATTCGTAAAAAATAAATTACATGTAACGTTTCGACCTTCTAGCAAAGATCCTCATCAGACATGCACTGAGTCTGTACAATTGAAAAAGCTTGAAACAATTTGAATTTTCACTGCCCCCGTAAAGTCCCGCAGTGAGGAGTGACCACTCTCCAAGTTCTACAGTGATCTCCTATCATGCACATGCTTCATTCAACTAAAGTCTGGTGTCACGGGTGTGGATGCATACGATTTCTGTCTTTCGGAGACATTTACCGCGAATCGGAGTATGTATAGTAGAAAGAAAGAAGGTGAAAAAAGAAGATAGAGAAACGCGACAAGAATTTTGTATAAAGAGGGCAAAAACCAGAATATCCATTGCTGTATATTCTGAAAAAATCCCTGTATCGAGCTAACTATAAA
>JAGDQP010019591.1:0-34641 GCA_022664845.1 Lepisma saccharinum | reverse complement strand
CCAAGTTTCAGTGGCGGATCATTAAGAAGGAGTTTCGTCATTATGGCCACTTTGGGCACCCCAATCTGCTTTATTTGACTAGCCGAAAAGCTGAAAGTGGCTAGCCCAACCAGCCCAAAATGAGTACTACTTGACCCAAGGAAAATCTCGGCTAGCCCAAGTTTGAGTGGCGGATAATTAAGATGGAGTTTCCTGAATATGGACATTTTGGACACTCCTATCTCCTTTATTTGACTAGCTTAAAAGCTAAAAGTTGCTAGATCAACCAGCCCAAAATGAGTACTACCTGGCTCAAGGAAAATCTCGGCTAGCCCAAACATTTGGGGGACTAGCGTGAAGTTAGCCCCCTAAACTTTGGACACCCCTATCTCCTTTATTTGACTAGCCCAAAGGCTGAAAGTGGCTAGCCCAACCAGTCCAAATTGAGTTCTAACTGGCCAAAAGAAAACCTTGGCTGGCCCATCTTTCAGTGGCGTATCGTTAAAATGGCGTTTCCACGTTTTGGACATTTTGGACACCCCTATCTCCTTTATTTCACTAGTCCAAAAGCTGAAAGTTGCTAGCCCAAGCAGCCAAAATTGAGTTCTAACTGGCCCAAAGAAAATCTCTGCTGGCCAAAACATTTGGGGGGCTAGCGTGAAGTTAGCCCCCCAAACTTTGGACACCCCTATCTCCATTATTTGACTAGCCCAAAGGCTGAAAGTTGCTAGCCCAACCATTCCAAATTGAGTTCTAACTGGCCAAAAGAAAAACCTTGGCTGACCCATGTTTCAGTGGCGTATCGTTAAAATGGCGTTTCCACGTTTTGGACACTTTGGACACCCCTATCTCCTTTATTTGACTAGCCCAAAAGCTGAAAGTTGCTAGCCCAACCAGCCAAAATTGAGTTCTAACTGGCCCAAAGAAAATCTCGGCTGGACCAAACATTTGGGGGGCTAGCGTAAAGTTTGCCCCCCAAATTTTGGACACCTATATCTCCTTTATTTGACTAGCCCAAAAGCTAAAAGTGGCTAGCCCAACCAGCCCAAAATGAGTACTAATTGACCCAAGGAAAATCTCGGCTAGCCCAAGTTTCAGTGGCGGATCATTAAGGAGTTTCGTCATTATGGCCACTTGGGGCACCCCTATCTCCTTTATTTGACTAGCCCAAAAGCTGAAAGTGGCTAGCCCAACCAGCCCAAAATGAGTTCTACCCAGCCCAAGTGAAATCTCGGCTAGCCCAAACATTTGGGGGGCTAGCGTGAAGTTAGCCCCCCAAACTTTGGACACGCCTATCTCCTTTATTTGACTAGCCCAAAAGCTAAAAGTGGCTAGCCCAACCAGCCCAAATTGAGTACTAACTGGCCCAAGGAAAATCTCGGCTGGCCCAAATATTTGGGGGGCCAACTTCACACACGCGAGAAATACGATTACATATCCAATAACATTAACATATATTATTTATTGCGTCGATGCGTATATTAAATGTTTAAACACAACTAGATTTTTTGCAATATTTTATCTTAAGAAAATGTTTCGATACATTTCTTTTATGTATTTACTAGATCTGGTAAGCGAAATCAATATCTATATAGTAAATAAAAATATATTGGATACTGTAATTAAAATATATTTAGGATATTTTAAAAATTAATAGAGGTTTCTATGGGTTTACTGGCAGTGCTGTAGTCCCAGAATTTTCACAGGGTATAAGGTAAGTTTATTAATCATAAAGCGTAGACCATGTTTCCATTAACCTTTGATTCTTTCTTCCATTAACTCTAGAAAGGAAATTATTTAATTTCTACAAATCCGATTCTTTAAAATAAAAGCTCAAAGTGCTTTGATGGTATTCTGGTTAGGCAATAACATTGAAATTATATGCATAATTTGTTGCATTGAGAGAAGGAAGAAAAACAAGATTGTTGAGACTTTAGATCTGCATCAGTTAACGATCAGTTACAATTCTATATAAGATTTACTTCCTCCGCCAGTTACAAATCATATATAGTATCATAAAGAACGGTAGATCTTCCAGTGGCGCTCAGAAAATACTCTGTTAGCGGTACTTACACAATACAGCTAATTTCGGATCTAGCGAACTATAAGCCCGATTTTGATGCTTCAACTTGCATTTGAAAGCTCTTTGCCATGTTAAGACACAGAAAAAAATAGGACAGTAGGACCACCATGAGACTGTTCGAAAGAAAATAATAATAATAATAAAAATAACATGTCTGATGATAGCACTGACCCTAGACCATATAGTCAGCCGAAACTTACGAAATCGTAATTTACGCTTCAATACCTTTCAAACGGTGTATGACATGACCAAATCGGTGAAGAGGTTCAAAAGTTATGACTTTTTTTAGCACAATCACAAAAGTTTCACAATGATCGAAAAGTGTGTCTGTCATACTGTCTGTCGTTTTGCTTTATCCCCAAACGATTGGTACCAGGGGGATTTGGAAGACATTTCCAGGTCCCATAGGAGTAAAGAATGCTTTGTTTTTTATAGGAGTTACCGTTTTCGAGATACGGAGCCTACAATGGTTAAAATCGACCTTTTTCATGAAGTCTACGTTTACATTTTACTCGATTTCAACCAAATGTTGACAGAATGTGTGCATATGAGAAAAATAATAAATTTTTTTGATAGAATCAATGCATGTATGCGAGTACCCTTGACAGAGCTATATTACTTGAAATCGAACTTTTGTATGAGAACCGTGCTCAGTTTTCATTCGATTTCAATCAAATGGCGATACAATGTTTGCCTATGGAAAAACGTAATCTGCGCAAACTTTGGGCAAAATCGGCGTATGCATATAAAATATTTTTAATAGACAGTCATACCAAATAAGTGATATCAGGACAAAAGAAACCTTCGGGGTAAAGGGAATACTGACGCAAGAAATTATACTCATAGAAGAAGTGATATCCATTTTGCGAGTGGCTTTCTTTTTGTCACTATGGTGGAAGTATTTCCTTTGTAATAAAATTAATAGATTTAAAAATAATGGCTGGTGAATGTACTTCCAGTGTAAATATTTTGGTTGCATCCAATGCAGAGAGTGATACAAAATCAAGTGGGATGGACATGAATGCAAGGACACTTTTTCACGGGCGCATGTGTATTGGTGTACTCACATCACTCTTTGATTTTACATCACATTCTTCTGCATTGTACGGAACTACTACATTAGAAATGAGTAGTACAATGCCAGATAACAGAAGTAACTTACCGAAAGAATTACAGTTAATTGCAATGTTCTCTTTATCCCGATAAAAAATGTCTGATGTCTGAATTATCACACTAGGGAGTAATATTGGGGCGACTGGCTCTTTCTCTCTTGTCTATAAGGAAGGATATTGCTGGAGCAACGTCATAATTACACAATATAGATTCAGTGATAAGACGGCGTATCCGCGTTGCATAGGAGCTATGTTTCCTGTCTCCGTCACTTGCGGCAGAGGTGTTGGTTGATTAGCAGATACGTTAGTTTCAGATATTCTGCGATTTCAAGATTTTCGTTTTCGTTAACAGAAAAAAAGCACTTCGATAAAATGTTAATTACAGCATACAAGTATGTTTATTAAAAGGGTCTATATTGGAACTTTAGAAAGCACTGGCCCACAGGGCCACTACCAGTTCTGAGTTACTGGTCCTGGGAAGTTTTTACTGATCGTTTGCCAGTAGACCATCGTTAATTTCGAGCGCTGCTTATAGTAGTCAAAAAACGTAGTTTCTCTTAAGATCTAGTTTTCACCTGGTTGCACTGAGGAAAATAATGTTAGTATATCTCAGTTTGAAACGTTCACTTGACCATAGCTGGAATTCAGTGTTTTCTCTTCCTCTCTGCTTTCAGCGTTAATTTAAAATTGACGAATTTTGACGCTAGATCGAAGGGTTTTGTGGTATTCGGGTATTCGAAACATTTGAGAGACATGGGTATTTTCATTTAATTAGATACATTTACATATAACTCATTGGCATTATTGCTTTCTTAGAGTGCAACCATATAGCAGTCTGTAATCGTCTTTTGAGCTTCTGATGTAACTGAGTACGTTTTCCTTTGATTGGTCAACCAGGTTTGAAAATCATTTAGTGAAGAAGTAAAATTTGCCTTAGTGTGTGTGTATTCAGTTCCGGTTTGATTTCCAAAGGAATTAAAAGATCATGAAAGACCAGAGTTATGTCTCTTCCCACAAAGAATACGCTCGGCTGATTCCTTTCCCTTTTACTCAAACGTTGTCCTCTACACCCTAACCGCGTGATAATTACATTCCATCCCTTTGTAATTGTCATTCAAATATGCCCGTGATCTTACACAGTTGAGTCCTTAGGGAAGAAGAGGAACTTTGGCCGAGGAAGCTAAACCACACGTTTGTCTCTGTCAAACTGTGAGGATCCCTTGTGGCCGTAAGCTCAACTGGAAACAGAATATATGATATAGACCTTCCAAGTGTTCTATCACTTCTGCGTAAAGCTACAAGGATATTTCCTAAGTAAAGAGGAAGAGGGGTCTTAAACAGTGTTTCTAACTGTCCCAAATTATCTATGCCTTTTCAGTTTAAAGGATGGAAGATGTTTTGCAGTTTCACATCTGTCAAAAATGACGGAAAATATGGAAATAAAATGTTCAAATCTCCTCCTAGCCGATGTGATCTAGAAAAGTTCTTCTAGACACACCAAACACCTGTCGTTACGATCCCCTTTCAACAAGGCCGAGGTTTTAGTTTCCATCAGTTTTAGTTTAAGGGTTTGTGACCTGCACTTACGATAATTTAATTCCTGTTTGAATTTAATGGAATAGAGTAATTTATCATTTGATTATATTAGTTTCTTGAAATACAAATTTGAATTAGTTATCCAAAATACATTTATCTCTGTGAAATACTGCACAGAGCAAACATTTTCTCTATAGTGTCCGCGAGGAGTGTTCTGTTCGGAAGCAGGCCTGTTATCTGAATATTTCTGGCCAAGGCGAATTGATGTATTCATTACTATAACATTTTGTATAATAGGAGATAGGCTGAGGATGGAGTCTAACGTTTTCAGTCAACTCTGAACATCCGGTGTGCCCTCTGGGAATTGAACCACATATCTATTGAAGACAAGACAAATAGGCTTTAACACTTATTTTGGGAACATTTTTTTTTACATATACGTTACAAAAAAGGAATTAAATAATTATTTTTGTATTGATGTACTTGAGAAAATGAAAGTTATCGGGAGCACAATTTAGAACTTGAAATGGGTTTAAAAATATGCATTTCCTTCATGTCGGTAGGCATTGGTAAATCAGTACAAAAATCCCTTCGGAGCAAAGGGAAGAGACTTACAAGAATTCTACTTACAAACGAAGTGATATCCATTTTGCGAGTGACTTTCTTTTTATCACTATGGCGGAAGTATTTCCTTTGTGATAAAATTAAGAGACTTAGTATCTTCCCTTCCGCCATAGTCACAAAAAGAAACTCACTCGCAAAATGGATATCACTTCTTTTGTGAGTAGAATTCTTGCATCACTCTTCCCTTTACCCCGAAGTTTTTTTTTATACTGATATCACTTATTTTGTAAGACTTTATATTGAAAAAGTGCATAGTCTTCACAGAAAGGTCGATTTTGATCATTGTAGGCTCCGTATCTTAAAAATGGTAACTCTCATTAAAAAATAAGCATTTTTTACCCCAACTTGTTGGAGGCCGCAATTGACCCCCAAACTCCCCAGGTACCAACCATTCGGGGCTAAACAAAAAGACACACAAAATGACAGATACACTTTTCAATCATTTGTGAAAATTCTGTGACTCGGCTACAAATGTCGTAACGTTTGAATCCCTTCACAGATTTTGACATGTGATACACCGTTTGAAAAGTATTGAAGCGTAGATTACGATCTCAGAGCTTCGGCTGCCTATATGGTCTGGGGCCAGAGCTATTATCAGAAATGTGAAATTCTACATTTTTCTTCGAACCTACCAGGGAGATCCTACCGCCCATTTTATGTCTGTGTCTTAGTATAGCAAAGAGTTTTTAAATTCAAGTTCAAGCATCAAAATCGGGCTAGGAGCTCGTTAGATCCGAAATTATCTATATATATAGAGTACCGCTAACAGATTCCTTTGTCAGCGTTACTCGAAGAACCATCGTTATTCATGACAAGAGCCGCAATCGTCATAGTAGACATGCGAAAGAAATTAGACTAATGTTATGCGCCAAAGTAACAGTTGCGAACAATTGCAGATTTAACAATTTTCTTTTCAGAGAAAGAATTCGCCTCATCCTCAGTAGTCTAGTGGTTACCAACCGAGGATTTCGGATGAGTACTGGCAGTGATTTGGCAAGCCATATTGTGAGGGGTGTAACCCCACATCTTCGAGGCCACTCCCAAATTTACGATTTGAGACGATAGACACAGTACAAAACACCACCTACACCCTCCCAATTTTAATTTTACACTTAGAATATCAGCAAGGGTGGAAGTTGGTGCACTTCACCCGGTAAAGACGTGAGAGGTGTCATTTTATTAAATTTCTTGATCAAATTACGAAAAGGAGAACATGGTAGCTTTAGTAGTTTTTGCAGTTTTCGTAGTTTTGGGAGAAAATTTGTTTTGGAAGAAGGAAATTTTAAATAGGCACTGGCCTTCATGTTGACCACGCCGGCGCCTTCCATAACTACCCGAGTCATAAATGATACCTCGTTGGAAAGCTCATAAAACACAGATTAGAACGGTATATTGTGTGTTTCCATTGTGCTCCACATGTATAATAAGAAAGCTGAAAATATACGGAAAATCAGATTCTTTTATAATTCACAGGCTGTTTGGCAACATTTATACTCACCGTACGCCTACGAAAAACAAATAAGCTTATACCCTAGGTGTTCTTGTCAAGCACACGTGACAACCATAAAGTTTTGTGCCGCAAAACTTAAGATAAAATTTAGAAAGCAAACATTGCCTTGGGGATCGCCTTTTACATTGGGCTAATGAGGGAAATGTCCCACTCACTTTTCTCCCACTTCGACTACGACTATACAAGTGAAATATCATCATCCGTCTGTTGTTCACTCACAACAATTGTGAGCAAAAATCACTTTGGGCAACTATCGGTGGATCTATGGCGTTTCGATTTATTACAGTCTCCACCGTGGTCATTCTTTAAAAAAATCTCGCAGTAAAAATAGGCACACTCTCCGTTTACCCTAATATCATGAGAACCCATACAGACAATATATTACCGCTCAGGTTGGTTCTTTCTTGTCATTCTAGGCCGTTTGTTTCATTGTAATAATAAACTCGTTTCCTGGTTCTTCCTGTTCACATCAGTCTTCTGAATTCTCTTTCTTCGTATATGTAATATAGGAGTTTCCCCTTGTTCATTTTGTAATTCTATAAGTACACCAGCGTTATGTGATTCTGGTTTTCTTCTAGTGGTTTTCCAGTATTCCCGGTTAACTTTACTATTTTGTCCTGTGAGACTTTTTGACCAAGGATCCATATGTGTATCAACTCTTCTCAGAGTCTGAGATTTTAATTTTTCATTAGGTACTATTCTTTTTTTCTTTCCGGTATTCCGGTTTGTGTTGATCACGATTTCAGCCATCTGGCTGTAGTTATTATTTTAGTATTCTAAGTTTGTCTTTATGCAATGACAACTTGTGTTAGTCTTCAGCCAGCCATGTTCTGACTCGGCTCTTGGCTGCTCGATCTGCGGTATATTTTTTTTGGATAAATCTCTTTCCATTTTCCTCTTGTTTGGTTGGATGGTCCTCCGCTTCAGGGAGTTTTCTTCGTTTCTGGACTGTTGGAGTTTCCCTGTTTTCTTGTTCAGATCTGGTAATCTTTGCTTCAGTAACCGAGATTCATTGCATGTTTCCGGTTCATGTGGTCTCTAATATATTGTTGTAGCCCTAAAGCGCCGATTTTGTTTTTAATTCCAATTTGCTGGTTCATTCAGTATATTTTAGTTGTGAGTTGCATTGGGAAGCAACCATATGTGTTTACAGGTTGGTATTCAGTATCAGGCAATGCCCAAATATAGATACTAACGTAGGACACCTGCGCGTCTTTTTTACAATAATTTATTCCCACCATACCTAATGCAGCCTTTACATTAGAATCATCAGCTGTAACAATTCTTAAGCAAGTTGAAGAAGGAGCTTGCTTATTACGGAGTATATCAATTGCTGTTATGATTTAAAAAATATATCTAGAATAAAATATTAACCGAGCGAAATTTTAGTGTAATTACTTAACATAAAAAGTACCCGGAATACGACCAATGAATATGTCTGGTATTGCATCGGCGGTCTGAATCAATGAGACCTATTCCTCCCAATACTTTGATATAAAATAATAAATCAAATTATCGGGTTTAGAACTACGAGCAGCAAGGTCAGTACGTCGAAACAGTAACTGGGAAATTGTGTTAGTATCTCGTATATAACTTACTCGCTGTAGCGTTGAAAACACAATTTTGGGCACAAATTAAATCATATTATATACGCAGACCTATTATCAATTAACGTTAACACACTATAAAATAAATCAACAACAATAATGGACTAGGATAGTAATAATAAATATATTACATACTCACTGAATTTCACCAAATACGTTGTCAGTCCTTCCCTTAAGTTTCCAAGTGGAATCGTATATAATATAAAGTTATCAATACACAATTTAAACCTGAGAAGGACAACCGTAAAACAAAATCCACATCACAAGGCCAACTGAAGTAATTATTCAACCGGGTCAAAAGAGGCATATATTACAAATGGTGGCTGTTGAATCCATAACAAGAGACAGACATAGAGTTATATTCATCGTAACTTACTATCAACAATCAATATCCAAACATAATGGATTAAGAAATTAACTTGATGTAGAATCCACTAGGCACATTACGTAGAAGATTATGTCGTTATACGAACAACAAAACAAGGTCTTAGAGTAACATATTTACTCCACGCACTGAAGCTTTGGAAGGCTTTAGACATGGATGAAATCAACACCTATAAGGCTCAGAATGGATCAAGACAGCGCGGAAAACAATTGAATATCAAATAGCGTAAGAATAGCGATAGAAAATGCATATAAAATAATGTAGCGAATGAAAGTCCGTTACAAATAACCTCCCCAAAAGCAAAACATAAAATGTATAGAAGATAGTAAAGAGGTTAAATACGATCGGTTACAATTATTAAGACCATAGAATTCTATAAAATTTAAATCAATGAATATACATCACAGAAATCACAACCAAAATATTCGAGCATACATTAACTCGTAATTCCGGGTATCAATGAGAAAAAGCATAATCAAACAACTAAAAAGTCTAATTCATAATCCATCATCGCAGGCAAGTACTCAATCACCATATAACGTAACACGAGGGGAAGAAGAAACCAATCGTCACTTGTCACATTCTTCCAAACGTTCATATGGTCACAAAATGAAATATAATAATTGTACTCACCAGATCTCGAAGTAACTATGTTATTACCTTATAAGATATTAATTAATATACCAGGAAGCACAAGTTAACGAAAATCCAAACCTCCCCCACGGAAATCAGAGAATAAATTAGCAGATTTGTCCCCTGACCTCCGTGGAATCCTGGAATGGAGAGAATAGAAGCCAGTGACTACTCCAAAAAGGTTTGTGTGGAAGATATTCGTATACTCCTTTCAATAGGTATTTGAATTCGGAAGTTGTCAATCTTATATAGTTTATTACCCAAATTGACATCACAACCATAGACGTCAAAAACGCATTTCCCAATAATAAGAGAATTTTCATATGTTCATACACAAATGCAGTAAGTTCAATCAGTTTATTATTTAATTTAATTTTAAACGTGATTCTCTTCAAAATTAATCTTACAATTGTTGAATGCTGATGCTACAAAGCCTTGCTTACGGCGACGCAAAAATCTTAACTCCTTTTGGTAATAACCTTACAAAACACCCACATGCACTAGGTTTACTTCTGCTGCGCAGTCCAGCCGAAAATACAAGGTTTTACCAAATAATGTAAAAGGGATAGAATGTCCACATAATTCCTGATGACCTGCAGATTCACTGTTACGCACAAACAAACTAGTATTCTTTCGCTCGCTTTGCTGAATTTCTCTGTCTGCGTAAGAATACTCTTTTAATGATAATTCACTAAACGGTGCATTAAGTTTCTCCAAAACTTTATTAACATCAAATGTACAAATTTGTCCACTATTCTGCTGCCTATTGTCACCTAATACCACGTATTCCGTACCTCTAGCTAGCATCCATACGAAATTGATTTACATAAATTTAATGTAAATCATATTTCTTCATTAATGTTCCTAATTCACTTAAATTATTAGGATAATCATTGTAAAATACTTTATTTCTAACATCTGGTTTTACCCCAGCAGCCAAAATAGAAATCACCAGCTGTTCAGTAACCTCAAGGTCGAACAAATCGCCAACCGATACAATACGTTCTATGTATATTTTCAACGTTTCATTAGCCCGTTGCAACAATATAAACGTTTACTGGCTAACTGGCTAATTGTTGCTTAGCATACGCTGAAAGCAAATTATTAATAATATAATTTTTCAGTTCACCTCATCACAATTTCAATCTATATGCTCTATTCAAAACATCCGCCAAACTTACGGTAGTTTTAGATCTAATTGCCAATAATACGACCTCTTCTTCGAAAATACCCAAGGTTAATAACTCCGACAATCTAACCTTAAATTCATATAACTGATCCGGATCTATAACTGATTCCATTTCAATTAGGAATCAAATCTAAATATGACTGAATGAGTCCAGTTAACCCTTGAGATCCATATTTCGAACTACTTCGTTCCCATATAATGGACCATTTCGATTTCGATTTTCATAACCATGACTAACAAACCTATCCCTTACTTACAGACGTTGATGAGGTGCAGCATTAAGATTAGGATTGAGTGACCTACCAACATTATTATTCATGTCAAAGGCACCAGGATAAACCGTCCTAACTAACTAATTTTGTAATTCCTCATTTCCACATTTTGCTTCATCCAATAATATATTTAAATACAGATCGTCCTGCTGTTCATGTACTGATTCCCTTTCATTGTATTCTTGATTTACTTGCTGTAAAAATGGCCGTGATTCATTTATTTGTTTTTGTATTTGCTTCATTGACAACCTAACTTGCTCCTCTTCGTGATTTATTTGTTCTAATAGAATTCTTCTTAAACAAAAGAAAAAGTAACATTTGATCCAAAAGCAATCAATCCAGTTACTAGCTTTAACAAAACATTCGCACAAGCTACATCATCACAAGTGAACAGCCATATCATATGGGGAAGGTCACTTTCAAGTTTATCGGACCGCGAAGTCTACAACCAAGCGAGTTAACATGAGTAGATTTTCGTTCAAGCAAAAATAGAATGTTAATCGAAAATAAGAAGTTTCATCCTTTCCTTATCACTTCCGATTTTCTTTATACCCAAGACCAGTTCGTCGAAACAGTAATTCTGGTAGATCGTGTTAGTATATTGTATATAATTTACTCGCTGCAACGTTAAAGACATAATTTTGGGCACAAATTAAATCATAATATATACGCAAGTTTATTAACAATTAACGTTAACACACTACAAAGTAATTCAACAACAATAATGGACTAGGATAGTAATAATAAAAATGCACATACTCATTGAATTTCACCAAATGCGTCGTCAGTCCTTCCCATAAGTTTCCAAGTGGAATCGTACATGATATAGATTCATCAATACCCAATTTAAACCTTAGAAGGACAACCGTTAAACAAAATCCACATAACAAGGTCAACTGCAGTAATGATTCAACCTTGTCAAAAACAGCATATGTCAAAAATGGTGGCTGTTGACTTTATAACAAAAGACAGACACAAGTTATAATCATCGTAACTTACTATCAACAATCAATATCCAAATATAATGGATAAAGAAATTATCTTGATATCCAATCCATCAGGCACATTACTTAGAAGATGACGTCGTATTACGAACAACAAAGGCATTTCTCGGAAACTCATAACCAAGTTTACGGAATGCACGATTTTAAAGCTGAAAACTATTTTCCTGAAATCCATTTCCTTCGTCATTTCTGAACGCTGCAAACTGTTGTCATGGTAACGACAAACACAAACTCATATGCATATCAAAGGAATAAATGAAAATAGAAGATATGATTATAATTGTGGACACGATCTTCAAAATACGAAGCAAGTTAGCTTCTTCCAGACGTTCTCTTCAAACAATAACGCTTTTTCCCAATATGTAGAACCTTCCTTTTGAGAAATAACTTCTATACACTTCAAGTTTTATGTTGTCATGCTTGTAACACGAACGTAGTAATCTACTCGTTGCATTTGGTCAAGGTATAATAAATATATTCCTTACATAAAAGCATTATCTGTAAAGTGTATACAATCTTTGGGTTTATATACCTACATATTTCTACATCCTTTAAAATGTCCATAACTTCGCCAACTAAGTCATATTTACAGCAGGAGAAAAATGATCCAATTAGCGTCACTCCTAAAAACTACATTCTGTATAATAAATTGCAAGGAATTATTAACTCTTTGTAAAATTATATTACCAAGAAGGGAAACCAATAAATAGACAAAGAAAATATTTTAACAGATACTTGACAAGAATCCAATGTAACTTGCGATTTACATTTGAAAGAACAATAAAGTTTTTTGTTTTTTTAAGTTTGAGCGTTCAAAGGGGTACACCCTTTCTTCGGTAAGGGATTTATAAGTATTGGAGTTTGCCTTTATTTATATGGGGCAACGTGAGTTTTGGGCGTTTCTTTATTTAGTCTTTGGGGCATTAATTAGGGTTTTGGGTGCATCTGTTGATCCATGGGAAGGAAAAAAGAAAAGGAAATCGGGAAGAAAACCTGGTCTGTGGTTGCCGGGCTATTGGAGCATAGAAGAATGATGAGTGAAGTGCAAAAGACGCCACAAACACAGGGGTTGGTTAGTTAGATGAGTGCAGTGTTATCTTCTGCTCTGGGGCGTCACAGAGCTGATGAAAAACAGATGAAGCCCGCTGCATTTCTACATTGATGAAACACTAGTGCTGTGATGGGTATGTATGAGGGCTAAGTTGAAATGGTCTATAGATGGCGAAATCGGCCTTCTGGGGATCATTTTCATCCAGGGTGTTATGATAGAGCGTAAGAAGATGTTGTAACGGTGTGTATTGATATCGTGGGGGGTGTCATGAACAATGTCCTGATGAAAAGAGTCAAAAAAGAGAGGATTTCCTTGCGCAATGGCCTTGGTGATGTATTTTGTACGGAGGGATTCTAAGTGCTGGATGATGGTTGGAAAGGTAATGCGGGGGTATAGATCAGCGGTGGGGGCTGGGAGTTTTATTCGGTAAGCTAAGCGGAGTGCGTGATGTTCAGAAATGGCAAGTCTGTTATATAGGTTTTCTGAAGCAGAGATCCAGCTAAGGTGGCCATGGGTGAGAGCAGGTCTAAGAAAAACTTTATAGGTTGTAATGACTGTGTCTGTGTGCAAACTCCAGGTGGTACCCACTAGCCGTCGTATAAGGTTAAGTCTATTGGTAGCTTGAGTCTTGATTTTTTGTAGTTGTGGTTTCCAGGTGAGTTGTGAGTCATAGATAACGCCGAGATATGTTACTTGGGAAGATGGTTGAATGAGTGTGCCGTTTACATGGATATTTAGGAGAAGAGGATTGCGTTGGATGTGAGAGCGGCAGCGAGGGGGAAGAAAGATGAGGGCTTGTGTTTTTTGAGAATTGATATTGAGTCGCCATTTAGAGCGCCACAAAGTATATGCATCAATGGCAGGTTGCAGAGTGCGATTTATTACTTGGATAGTTCTAGCGGTAGTTAAAAAGGCTGTATCATCGGCATATTGATAAAGTGATACATTTGGTGGTAAATGAGGCATGTCCGCAACATATAAGATGTAGAGTAAGGGTGAGAGAACGGAACCCTGGGGAACTCCACTATGGATAAAGACGGGATGGGATAGAGTATTATTGACATGAATGTAGGTCATACGATTGGAAATGAAAGAATGGATACAACGGATGTACGAGTTAGGCAGATTATAATGATGGAGCTTAGAGAAAAGTCCAGCATGCCAAACTGTATCGAAGACTTTTTCGAGATCAAATAATAAAAGGCAGGAAGGTTTAGAAGTATTGAAATGATTGGTGATGGCGGTGGTGAGACGTAAGAGTTGATCTGAGATGCTAATATGGGGTCTGAAACCGGCCTGATGGAGAGATAGAAGGTTATGTTCGGTGAGGTGGGAGTGCATGCGGCTAACAAGAATACGTTCGAAGAGTTTACTGAAAACAGAGGTTAATTGGATGGGACGGTAGGATGATAAAACAGTTGGAGGTTTGTTAGGTTTGATGAAGAGGAGTGTTTTTGAAATTTTCCATTGGGGCGGGTAGAATCCAGTACGGAGAATGAAATTGAAGATCGAGGCAAGGATTGTATAAAGGATAGGAGGGGAGGATTTGATAAGCTTGTAAGTAATTTTGTCGAAGCCAGGAGCGGTATTACGTTTAGGTGGAAGGGTGGTGCGGATATCGTCTGGTGTGATGGGAGTAGTGAGAGGAGAATTTTCGAGGTGTTGATGTGTGCCAGGTTGTACGTGGGGAAGTGTGGATTGGAGAGTCTGTCGATGAGAGGAGTGAGGGTGAGATGGAGAGGATGTGCAGTAGGGGTAAAAATATCTTGAGAGAAGGATGAAAAAGCGTTTGTTTTTTCAGTATCTGATTGGAGGGCTTTGTTATTATGGATGATAGGATAGGTGGTATGGTCACGTTGTCCGGTTAATTGGTTAATTGTAGTTGAGAGTGAGTTACAGGTAGAGATCCAACGACGGCGTTTGTAAGCGTCAAGGTAGTTGCGGACCATGCTATTCAAACGTCTATGCTGTTCTAATGCAATCGGGTTTTGGGTCCTTGAAAGTCTCAAAAAGCTCGGCGAGATGCAGAGATTATGGCTTGGTATTGGGAAGGAATAGGGGTTTGTGAGGGTAACGAGAGCGGAGAGGTATATTTTCTTGTGAGGCAATTTCAAGGGAGTGTGTGAAATGATCAACTAGAGTATATAGTTCTTGTTCAGCGGTAGGGTCAGGTAAGTCTTGAAGTGATTCTGTAAGATATGCTTGGAATTGCCAGTTGCATGATGGTCAGTTTGCCAGTTTGCATGATGGTAATCTAAGAAGTGGATAGGTGGCTGATGATATTGCGGCCTTGGAGTATTGGAAACATCCAGTAATATTGCGGCATGGTAGCTGCCGAAAGGAGGAAGAAGTCTTAGATTATTGATATTTAAAGAAGCTGAGCTAAGAACGACATCGGGTGTAGTATTACTGATAGGTCGCAAGGGGGACGGTAGGGCGTGTAGCTTGGTGGCTAAGACGTTTGAAATGTAGTTATTAAATTGAAATATATCTGCTTGGGTGCGGCTGTGAATATTGATGTCGGCCATAATAAGATAATGGCGGAAATGTTGTCAATGTATTGAAAGAATTTGTAGGGGATAGGATGGCCTGGTCTGACATAAATGGTACAAAAAGTGATTGGTTTGGATCGAAGATATAAGGTGGCGAAGGTGTGTTCTGGTAGATTATGTGGAGCTGGAAAAGTATGGTGGCGAACTGGTAGAGTATGATAAGTACCTATTGCTGTGCCTCCATTGACTCGAAGATATGGTCGTGGACAGTCATGACGCTGAAGTTGATATTTAGGAATCCGAGGATGGTTCTTAGGGGTGAGATAGGTTTCATTAAGTGCAAAGGCTGTAACGTGTTCGTCCTTTAGTAGTTGTTCGAAGACTGTTTTATGAGTTGTTAAGGATCAAATGTTTAGCTGTATTGTCTATTTGCGTGAGTATATGATGACGGAGAAAAGGATGAACATTTTGAAGTACGATGGTGGTGAAACGGAGTAAGTCTTCAACAGTGATTGGTTCTTTTCATGAATTTGTGGGGGCAGTAGCAGTATCAGTGGTACGAATAGGTACTGTAAGTTCTGGTTTTTCAGGGATAGGTTCTGGCTTCTGAAGACATTTGTAGCTATACGTTGGATGGTTTTTGTGACAGGTGTTACAGGAGGGAGGCTTTTGAAGATTCGTGCAGTTTGATGTAGCATGATTTTCATTGCAGTGTCCACAAATGGGTGCGTTTGGACAATATTTGGTGTTATGAGAATGATATGCTTGACAGCGTTCGCATCTGAACAACGTTGTGTATTCAGATTCTATGAAAGCCAAAACCATATGATTTCCTTTAAGGGCTTGTAGTTTAACTGAAATCTTTAGAAAAGACTTTCATAATATGCACAATAAAAGAGTGACTTTCGTAGACATAATAATTTTGTACTATATCTTATCCTTGCTTTAAACCAAGAAGCCTCTAGAAAAAGAATACTTCAATGGTTTCATCGCTTTTCTAGTGGTGCTATCTGGTGTCAATCGTGACTTCTAATAGTATTTTATAGCTCCTGGATGGAAAAGTTAAGATAAATTAATTGTTTTAGATAAACCGTTCTGTTAATATCTTATGTAAGTTGTTCCAAAATTGTATCTTACTGCAGAAATACCAGTCGTGGCTAAGGTTCTACACCTCTACATACAGGCATATTACACGATAGGGAACGCTGTACATTTATCATGTGGAAGGTTGACATGTTAATTTCAACTAAGTTCACGAAGTCAGAGCTAGTTCGTTTCGTGCGCGAACGAAATTAACTGAGAATGAGATTTCAAACGGCTAACCAAAAGAACGAATTTCACGAAAGTGGTTTCCGAACGCTTCGTGAAAGAACGAGATTAACGGGTTAAAATCGTTCTGACTTTCGGAATGGGCCCAAAAGAAGGTCTTACACTAACCTGTTTACTCCACGTACTGAAGCTTCGAAGGCTTCAGCCATGGAGAAACTCAACACTCATAAGGCTATGCGCTCAAAATGCATAGACAGAGTGAGATAGCGCAAGACAGCGCGAAAAACAATGGAACATCAGACAGCGTAACAACAGAGATATAAAAAGCATACAAAAGTAATGTAGCGAATGAAATTTCGTTACACTGCTCCGTGTACAGTGTAGGAGCTATGGGTGAAATATTTCACATTTGGAGTGGAGCCCTTTTTCACAATTTATGCTGAGATACAACTTTTCCTTGGTACGTTCAAGCCTCTTTGGCTTGTCACGTTTTTCTAGCTTAGCCTTTACGTTAGACTTTTGCAATGTTTTATTTTAGCGTTATCCTGTTCTAGCTAGTCACAGTTTAGTATTGGCTCATGACCCTTCCTTTTATTGTGGTGAGCAAGACCCAACTGCATTTCTTGTTCTTCAGTCAGTTATTCACTGAGTTTGTGTCACTCTAGGTTTTAGTAAGCAGCGGTGAACTGGCAGTCTCTTGGTCTAGGTGCAGATTGCGAGAGGACTGGAAATAACTCAGGAAATCTTCAGCAAATTGATACACAATAAGCATTTCGCCAAGGTATTATGTAGCACAAAACAAATGAGAAAAGTAAACATTTGGTTCAAAACTGAAATTGGTTGACAAACCGGCCAGTTTCTAACAATAAACACCAACAACTACTACTCTGTATTACACGCGATTGAAAAAGAAGACGACAAGCCTACTAACTTCAGCTCTTTAAGACTAAAACAATCTGGAAACTACCACTACGCAAATATCATATTTATAAAGTTAAAAAAATATAATTATAGAATCTAGTGACACAAACTCACTGAACCACTTGACTCAAAGGACAAGAAATGCAAGAGGTCCTTACTTACCACTACAAAGAAGCGGGCCATGAGGCCCCTACTAAAATGTAACTGGCTAGAAAAAGATAAGCTAAAATGAAACTTTGTAAAAAAAGCCTAAAGTATTAATTATGACACTAAGACCAGAAGCGGAAGACCAACCAAACAGACAAGGGGAAAGTGGAAAGAGACGTATCCAAAAGAATATACCGCAAATCGAGCAGTCAAGATCCCAGTCAGAATATGGCTGGCTGACCACTAACACAAATTGTCATTGCATAAAGACAAACTTGGAATACTAACATAATAACTAGTCACTACAACCAGATGGCTGAAATCGTGATCCACACAAACCGGAAAGAGAAATGAACAGTACCTGATGAAAAAATAAGATCTCAGACTCTGAGAAGAGTTGATACACACATATGAATCCTTGGTCAATCGTCTGAGCTCAAAAAGCCTTACAGGACAAAATAGTACAGTTAACCGGGAATACTGGGAAACCACTAGAAGAAAACCAGAATCACAGAACACTGGTACACTTATAGAACTACAGAAACAAGAAGGAAAAACTCCTTTGTTTCATATATGAAGAAAGAGAATCCAGAAGGCTTATATTAACAGAATAGATGGATTAACCGGGTCTATTATTGCAGTGAAACAAAAGGCCTAGAATGACAAGAAAAAACAACATGAGTGGTGTTATACTGTCTGTATGGTTTCTCATGATATTAGGGTAAAGGGAGAAGTGGAATTTTAGTGCGTGATTTCTTTTAAAAAATGACCACGGTGGGGACTGTAATAAATCGAAACGCCATAGATCCGCCGATAATTGCCCAAAGTGAGTCATTTTTGCTCACAATTGTTGTGAGTGAACAACAGGCGGATGACGAAGTTTCACTTCTATAGTCGTAGTCGAAGTGGGAGAAAAGCGATTGGGACATTTCCCTTATTAGCCCAAGACAATGTTTGGTTTCTCCATTTTTTCTTATTTTGTGGGTCGATAAGCTTTATAATTGTTGCGTGTGTTTGGGAAGAACACCTAGGGTATACGTTGAAATTTTTCGTAGGCGTACGGTAAGTGTAAATGTTGCCAACTACCTGCGAGTTATGAAAGAATCTGATTTTTCCGTAAATTTTCAGGTTTCTTCTTCTTCTAAATATGGAACACAATGGAAACACATAATAAATATACCGTTTGAATCTGTGTTTTATGCAATTTCCAACGAGCAATCATTTAGGACTGTCAGGTAGTTATAGAGGACACCAGCGTGTTCAACATTAAGGCTATCGCCTATTTAAAATTTTCTTCTTTCAAAACAAACTTTCCCGCCAAGAACTACGAAAGGTAACAAAATTGTCACCAACCAGTGTTCCCCTTTTCCTAATTTGTACAAAAAATGAAATAAAATGACATACCACACGACTTTACCGGTTGAAGTGGATTATTTCGTTAAAATTGGGACTCTAGCTGATAACGTCCCCAAACTGAAAATTCTGGCGGAATACCTGATTGTAATGGGGATGAAAGGCAGTTGCGAGGCTTGCTGACGATTATCGCAACTTAACGACATTTCACATATTCCTCACTTTCACGAAATGTATGAAGAGATTATATCTAAACAATGAACCTTATTCCGCTATCAAATAATTAGAATAATTATTTCCAAAACTTGAAAGAAATGACTATGTTAATTCAATATTGTAATGTTGCTACTATAACTCCCTGCATTGTACTGAATCAACATTGACAACACATTCATTGTATTGAATCACCGAAATCAACACCGTTTATTATGTTGATTCAACACAAAAAGTGGTGATCGTCCCAAGGCACCAAAAATTGGTGAATTAATACATTCAATATTAGCTGTCTAAGGACATCATTCCTAAGTCCTGACTAATGGTTTTCTGTAACGAAAGATGGTATATGATATTGGGGCTTCAGTACAAGGATATCCACTTGGATCTTGCTTTTCTCAACAAGAAATTGCATGTTTCGTTGTAAAAGATAAATTTATCTGAGTTAAATACTGTGTTTTTAATTACCCTCCGATGGTAAATCACACTCGAATGATCACATAAACGAAATTAATATGCCAGGCAAACTCCAATTATAATTACGTTTGCTTACTTGGGATCATGATTAATTTGGTTAGACCTATGATTGTAAGCATCAGAGGAAAATGAATAGTCCGACCATGGGATGCTTTAAAATAGGAGTTACCATATTATATTTCAAAATAGGAAGGTCTCATCAAAGTGCGTAAAAAAATTAAATCAAGATGTACGTTCTCAAAACAAAAATAAAAAAATAAATCAAGATGTACGTTCTCAAAACAAAATTATTTTTAAACTTGAAAATATAAATTGCAATTAAATCTTTAGCGGAAAATTCGTTATGCGAAAATTATAATAATGTTCAAATCATATCAATTTGTCGGAGAAGAAGTGTTTACCATAACGAAAATAGACTTTAAAGTGATTTCAGTGAACGCCGCATATTATTATTATTAAAGAGAATACCGTTTTAAAAGAATAGAATATATTCTACCGTTTTATCTAGCTGCTTCTAACTATAATTTTACTGAACGCTAGAAAAGGATTGAACTTCAAGGTCCATTTGCTCAAAAAACAAGAATTGTTTGATCCGTGTTTACGAAACACTTTGTCTTTCTTTATAAGAGCCCTCTGCAGTGTAAATTTAAAACCCTTTTACAAACACCGTCTATCTGTTTTTGTTTGAGTATCTGGTATTGGACTCATCTTTACCTAATTTCCATGAACTTTGAAAAATCTTTTGAGTCACTTTAGTAATTGTTAACTTCGGTTTGCTTCGATTACATGACTCAAATTCAAGAAAATATCTCTACCCCCACACGGAATTCGAACCCGCAAGCTCGTAATCGGCTGCCCAATACCCTACCTAGTTCATACCTAACTTTCCATAGCTTCTTTATTTAATCAGGGTAAGACGGTACCTTGACTGGTCGCATTGTGTTATATTAGGGGTCCAGGAGCCAAGAGATCCAACTGACATTATCCTTCTATTACCTTGTATTACGTTTTTCCTTGAATTACCTCATTTATTTCTTAAACTTTTCATTGTGTGTGTGTGTGTTTATTTGGGTGTGGGTGGGTGTGGAGAGGGTTCTATATTGGGTCTGTATCGATAAAGTGGGAGGGAAAATGAGAAGAGAAATAGATTCAATATACTTGGGAAGTATGGGCGGATTTAGGGGAGAGACCTTGTGGGGGCGGGGCAAAGAGAGATCCTGGGTGGGCAATTACTTTAAAAGCTATCCTTTAGAATGAAACATTTACAGTCATTCTGAAATGACTGGGGATGGGGCAACGCCCCCCATAAATCCGCACATGTTCGGAAGGGTTCATGTATTACTATTATAATTGTATTCTTGTCGTAGTTGCAGGTTCGTTTTGTGTGTGTATTTTTTCTGTATATACGATTTATCAATTTAGGATTTTGTATTTTCGTCCTTGAGATTGAAACAAAAAGAACTATGTCTCACCTGAAAGGGAAAGGTTTGAATAGTCGATATATAGCCTAAACGGCTGGAGCTAGAACAACGAAATTTGGTATGAACGTACATCATCACTAGCAGATTAAACAAAAAGTACAAAATTTGGAAAAATTCGCAAACTTGGATCAAAAATAGCAGCAAAACCCATTGTTGTATAGAATATACAGAAATAAATTGCTGGAACTAGTTTGCCTAACGGTACACCATCACTAGTAGGTTACAAACATATTACCAAATGTCTCCAAAGATGCCATCTTGGATCCAAAATGGCGGACCCGAAAAATTCATTTTCAACAACGTTTGAGCTAGAGATACGAAATTTGGCATAAAGTTGTGCTATCAAAAGAAGTTTAGGAAAATATTACAATATTTTGAAAAATTGACAATTTTGGATTCAAAATGGCCACCAAGGCTATTATTGTATAGAATGCATAGCCTAAACTGCTGGAGCTAGAAACACCAAATTTGGTATGACGGTATATCATCACTAATAGGTTATGAAAATAATAAAAAAAATGTCTCCAAAGATGCCATATTGGATCCAAAATGGTGAACCCGAAAAATTAATATTCAACAACGTTTGACCTAGAGATACGAAATTTGGCATAAAGGTGTGATACAAGAAGTAGTTTAGGAAAATATCACAATATTTTGAAAACGTCGCCATCTTGGATTCAAAATGATTGCAAAAATGCCATTTTCCACACCGTTCAAGCTAGAAAAATGAAATTTTGGTATGAAAATGTAGCATCACGACAATATAAGAAAATGTTTAAAAGTCGCTATTTTTAATTCAAAATGGCCGCCCAAAGAACAATTTTTCAAACCAATAAGGCCGGAGTACTTAACTTTCATTACATTGTTTCAGCCTACTATGAGTTAGCTTATTTATTTTCAATCGAAAAGAGCGTCTTTTTCTCAGTGACGGGATATACTAGTTATGAGTATTTTTCTTCTGATACGTAAATGATTTATCACGGTTAAGTGGAAGACAAGGCTATCAGCCTTAACTTTTGCCATGTGAAAAAGTCTATTAAAAAACTCGAGATAATATTTTATATATATAACCCGAACCTATATGTGACCCAAAATTTCCAATATATTGTACAAAAGAAATCTTAGATCTCAATGTGTCCAGGCAATTTTGTTCCACATGTTTATCGAGTGATATAAAAAGTTACGTTAACCTTTTTTATTCGTGAATGTCACTTGTATGCAATAGCTTTCAGACAACTCATATTAGCTCTTTTTATGCAACCCTCAATACATCAGTGAATTTTTGGTGGTATATGTGTAAGTAATGAGAAGGTACAAAATATCCTAAAAATAGCCGATCCTATTTTTCCAAAAGAAATATAATTCTAATATAAAGGATATTATTTTTCTTGTATTTAGTACATTAACTAATTACAGTCTGTCACAAAAATAGCACATCTTGGAAAAAATGTTATAAACGCAGATACAATACTTATTACAAACAGATTCCTAGAAATGCACTACAAATGTACTTCTAATAGTTCTATGATATCTCTACAGTATGAACTGATTGCAAGTTTGCACAAATTAAGCACTAATTATACTCCTTGTATGTTTAGTGACTGACAAAGCAAAATACAGGGTGTCCACAAAGTCTTGCTACCGTTACAATGACCCGTAACGCGTAAACTATATACATAGAGACATGCAGTTTTTTGCAACGTGTTCAACATCTCTCAAAGTTTTATTGCCAATTACAACACTTCAACATGTGTTCCTCTAGTTGCCCTAAGGATGTAGAGACGATATTAGAACCCCATCCGTACACGATGCAGCATAGTAGCATCAACGTTTACGAGAACCCCAGAAATCCGTGAACGAAATGCGGCAAGATCTGGAACAGGGGTGTCGTAGACACGATCCTTGACGTACCCCAAAGGAAATAATCCAAGGGGAGCACGGAGGCCAGGCGTTTGTTTCATCAGGGCCAATCCAACTTCTAGGGAAGTGGCTATTCAAAAGGTTCCTAATATTTAGAGACCAATGAGGGGGGGGGGGGCTCCATCGTGTTCGGGGATTATGTTTAGCTGTAGTTCCAATACATGAGGGAGTAGGTATTCATGAGCATGTCGTAGTAAGTAGCCCCTGTAACTGTATTCCCCAGCAAAGAAAAATGGACCGATTACTCTATCACGCCATACAGTACGTCAAACGTTAAGTTCTTCTTACACGGTTATAGGGGCTACTTACTATGACATGCTTCATGAGTACCTACTCCCGCAGGTGTTGGAGTTGCAGCCAAAGATTTTCTTTCAACACGATGGAGCTCCCCTCATTGGTCTCTAGATGTTACGAACCTTTTGAATAGTCATTTCTCTGGGAGATTGATTGGGCGTGATGGACCAAATGCCTGGACCCCGCGGTCCCCTAATATCAACTCCTTGGATTTTTCCCTTTTATGGTACGTCAAGGATCATGTCTACCACACTCTGTTCCAGATCTTGCCGCACTTCGTACCCGGATTGCTGTGGTTCTCGAAAAAGTTGATACTACTATGCTGCAGCGTGTATGGATGGCGCTCGAATATCATTTGGACATCCTGAGGGCAAATAGAGGGTAACATGTTGAAGTGTTGTAATTGCCAATTGAAATTTGAGAGATGTAGAACACATTGCAAGAAACCGCATGTCCCTATATCATATAGTTTATGCGCTATGGGTCATTGTAACTGTAGCAGGACTTTGCAGACACCCTGTATAATGTAATTTCATGTAACATAATGCCACTTGTGGTTCACTTTGGGTAGTCAAGCAGTGGTAAAAGAATAAAATTATACAGAAAATAGCAGAAACGTTGAAAGTACAATATTATTAAAATCATCATTATTTTGTGTGGCTACAACGGGGTGCTTTAAATGCAGCAATCCTAAGGGCCATACTGTTTACATGTGTATCACACAACATAACCTCTCGTTCGTGGTACCAGATGCGAACCAGTTCCTGAATGAGTTGTCTTCTTGATTGAAATGTCTTCCCAGAAAGTTTTCTGTACATAATGTGCTATATATTCTCAATCGGACTCAATCCGGTGAATTCGATGGCCACACAAATGTTTGCATACTTGTGCCTCAAAACCACTTTATGACATATCTTACCATGTGGATGGCGCATTGTCATGCTGAAAACTGGAATAATTTAAATTTTTACCTAAGAAATAGTCGGTATCTGTTGGCAGTGAAATGTATCGGGACTTTCTACTCAAAGGCAGGTAGACACAAATGCAAACAAGGGGTCCCGCGCCCTGTTGCAGGAAAGGGAGCTTACCCAAAATTTCACATAACGTGATCAAACCTACCTTTGAGACTAGCCTATACTAAGCCACAGGAGAGGGCCCTAAACGAAAAAAATAAAAGAATCGCTATTGGACTTGAAGACAGGGCGGGTACCTACTCATCAGTGTCCTGCTTCAGACAAGGACCAACGAAGATAGAACACGCACTAGTCTAGAACCACGAAACATGCATGGAAGGAGCCCGAAAAGAAGTGCTAAAACTCAGAAAGTTGGCAAAACACCAGTAAAAAGACCTTCAAAAGAGGAAGGGGGAGACGCAGGCGAGAACATCTCGCAGGAAAGCCAAACACAAACACTATTTTAGTGACCTAACGTAACTAGGCCCCTAAAACAGTACAAGGCTCAACGCAGCCGTGCACTAGTTAATATTAATCACGAAATGTAGATAAGCACTACTAATTTGATTATTCCGTAATGTTTGCAGAAGCATCAAATCAAAATATAAAAAATTTACTCCATCTGAAATTACTTTCTCAGACACACATGAAATAACACTTTGCGGACTGAAATAGCGAAAGGTTGGAAACTTACAGTAATACCACAGTGATGATAAACTACATACTTCTTAATAAAACTCTTGATGCAAGGAATATCTGGTAAAATATAATTCTATTTTTAGTTAAAAATGACAAACGCAATGCAAAAGACTGATTGCTGAATTTCGTAGGGAAACAAGGGTTTCCAACGAGAATCTTTAGCACAACAAAACATGTTTCAAAAGATGCTCTTTATTTCACATATCAAAAGGTAAATTAATTGTTTACAGAAATACTCTGCCTAAGAGCAGAGACAAGAATTCACACATATATTTCCAAAACATTAGGTTAACTTCAATTCCTAAAAAGTGGTCGACATTCTAAACTTTATCCCAGTTAAACAAAATTTCCACAATCACTGAAGCATAACATTTCTTTCTACGAAAAAAAGAAATTACAAATATAGCGACTGGGTGGAAATTTACTTTAATATTTCAAAATGATTGTCGAACATTTCGTATGTAATTTTCCAATTTTTGAACTCAACACAACCTAAGCTCCGATCTGATAATACAAACATGATCTGATAATATTATGGTTGGGTTAGGTATAAATTTGCAGGACGAATTTCTATATGCGAACTAGCTTATAGTTTGCGAAAACAACGTAAGAGGTTTGAACATTGTTGATAACCATAATAAAATATTGCAAATCGTTAAATCTTAAGTTCGCTAAATCGGACATACTATATATATTTCGTGTAATTTAAAACATACCAGTTCCAAAAGAAGCAAAGAAAAATGCTGAGTGCAAAAAGGAACGTGCATTTGAAAGATATTACCCACCATAGTGCAAGGTAAAATATTCAACGCATACGAACCAAAATTTTACATGTTGAAATTTAGCTATCTTAACGTATACGTGAAACAGACTTGCTTTTCTGAGAGAGAAAGAGAAATTTTAAGACATTAGCCATACATACCTGATATTAAACCGACCCCCGATGCCTACCAAATTATGTGGACATTTGCACTAAAACCACAAATCACTAACTTGCCAAAGGTGCACTAAATAACTTTTACACGCACACTAAAGAAAAAGGGGCTTTAGAACCACAACTGAATATTTTATTTTATTTAAGAAAACCCACACCACATCACATATACCTCAACAAATCCATCACACACTGATGAACTTCACAAATTCTTCTCGTTGCACACTTCCAGGGGCAACCATAGTGGACGATGCAAAACGCCAACTGCAGAAACTCGATTCTCAGTTTCTATTATGAAGAATTTCAAGAATACAGCTACCCAAAATTGATATTATTAAACAGTCAATTCTGCTTTATATATAAATAAACATTTTAGCATTGGCTACATGCCTACTCGACGACCATGGTTGAACTACTGACCGACCTCAGCCAATCAGGGAAGAGGATCGAATCAGACAACAAGAAAGGAAGGGGGATGTGAGCAGCCTAAATTCGCAACGAAAATAAAACAATAATCATATCTTTTTGTCTGTTTTAAAGATGTTAAACGAAAGAAAACTTATTGAAGGCATAAGGCAATAAAATATGCAAAAGGAATTAAGTAATAAAATGAAGAAACAATAAAAATAAAATCTCGCAAATACAATGAAAGAGGATATCTGAATGGCTTTATTGTCATCTGGAGAAGTAAAACACTTTGAAGAAATCCGAAGATGAAACAATTTCGCCGAGAAATCACAAGCAAGAAAGAAATAGAAGACACATAGAAAAGAGGAGAGGTTTAGATATGTTGCGACCAACCGGAAATGGGTCTTTACAGCAGTCATTTTGGATTTTATTACAAGTTTGTGTTCGTCCCACACCTATTGCGGTGCAACATCCACACATCATGATGCTACCAGCAAATTTTCTTGTTCGGGAAACACAATCTGGTTGCAGTATTTCCTCTTTTCTAATCTTTAATTTCACTCCAGCGTCATTACCTACAATCGTAAGGTTTCTTTGCCAGAAAATATCACATGCAACAACTTCTCTCCACTCTATCCACTTGTGACGGTCAGCTGCCCGGTCACAGTTCCATAAACTACTTTGGGTTAGAACTGGAATGGTCATTCCTTATAGTTGTGACAAGTTCCGCTGAACGATCTGTGACAGTCACCGGAACTTGTATTCCTTGACTATTGCTTCTTTCACCGAACGCATGAACTTTGCTCGGGTGCCGTTTGTTGTTGTAGTGGCGCGAGAGTAGTTGCAAAGAAGACAATGGAGTGAAGTGAGTGGCCTCATTGTTGTGCATGCAAAAATATAGTATTTACGAAGGAAATAGACCAAAATCTGCGCTAGTTGATGTGCCCACATACGACGTCTGATGTAAGGAGACATATCCTGGGAAGCAGATACACAATCTGTGAGTGTATTCCATGTTGTTTTATTTATCAGTTGTGGCTAGTGTTGCAGTTGGCATAATGTTTTCTGTTGAAAGTCTATGGTTGCCTTATGAAGCATATTCCTGCAATGTCGATGAGCGTATTGACATTATAGTATGAAGTCAAATCGCCTCAGTGCCTGAACTGCGTTATTATAATTAATCTATATCGTTATATAAACTGCAGAAGTCAGTATAAAATAATATAAAGACAGTGCATGTGGCGGGTGCATTGGTCAGTCCGTGACCCGTGGTAATAGTAAAATGGACGTAAACAAAGAAACAAATAATCCACTGTGCCTGTGTTACGTCTACCCGTAGTTTTATGTTGGATGTCACCGTAGGCGTATATGTTTTGAAATTGTATTGCCGATTATTCGTGTGACTGAGCTGGCAAAGAAAATAAATATAAACTATTGCATCCGGTATTTTCATGTGCATGGTAACGTCAGAGACAGCATTTTGTAGTGTTTGCCATGTTGTCGTATACGTTTATGTCGAGCTAGATAGGGAAGAATTGGGCATAATTGTGATACCTATATGTCATGATAAAGTCGGCTTAAGGTTGTGTAAAAGCGGTATGTGTGACGTGACAATTCACAAAGGATCCTAATCTTGAGGTATATAGCTCATGAGCATGCTATGTATGTACGATATCAATATTATTGTCGTAGTCTCAGAGAGTTAAGCGACGCGTATCCACAGATAGAAGTCAATTTCTGTAGGTATATGCCAGTTTTTGTAATTATAAGTGTGTCCAGATGGAGGGTACTCCCTTCCTAGAAATGATCGTAGAACCGAAATATTAATATGCTAGCGATAGATGGTGATAATAAGCATATTACCGCAGGTTGTAACGAAAAATTCGGATGTGCACATTTTTAGCATAATGCGTGTGCCCAACGAATGCACACAACACATTGAATCCCTGAATTTTAGAAAAATCGCTGTATTTGCTCAGAAACGGCGGGGAAACGGGAAATCAATGTGTCTTCGTACTCTATGAACGTAGAGTCATCAGTTGAGGTCGTTTCAGGCGTAAAACAACTAAAATTAGGTTGTATATTTTTGGTGTTACGCTTATTTTTACGTGCATTGTAATAATTCGTTGTGTCCTGCGTCTGTACGTTCTTCTCATTAGTATATCATGATATTGTGGTCTTGGTAGTGATCAAGCCTAATTCTACCCGGCCTATTTGATAATTTTTCTCCGTAATTTGTACTATTTCGACTACACCACGAATGTGGTATCCGAGAATTGAGTAGTTGATATTTGTTACTACATTTTCGTAATTGGTTGCCTATTGATGCGTACCTTGAACGCGGTGAGAGTCAGCGAATATATATAATCCGGTGTGATTACATCGAATTCGACCTAAGGAAATAATATAAGGTTAAGTAAAATCTAGAATACTGCAGCATTCCATAATTTACATTATTTATAGTTTGTTTTTATGTATATATTGTTGTTTATTTGTGTCTCATTTCATATGTAACCTATCGAATTGTGCGTGTAAGGGCAAGAACATAGATACAAGCCCTTCGATAGTATAACTGGTTGGTAAATTTGTATTGTTCGTGTCAATTGGTTCATATTTGTTCTGCGAGACAAACCAATTAGAGAAGCTTTTATATTGTTCAATAATACGTTCTACGGGTTCCATTAAAATGATTTGTTCGTTGTATATGAAAGTTGTATTAATTGTTACATACTATTAAAAAGTAACGTCTGTTACTGGAAGTTTCGAGAGATACTGCGTTGCTTTGTAAGTCGTTTGTTCCTAAATAAATATCATAAACAGTACAAGGTTGTGCGAGTCGAGTTTTTGTTGTCACTCTGAATATTATTGATGATAGTAACTGTTCGCATGCGTACTGCCTAAGGCCCAGCATCGGAGTATTAAATCAATTATCAGCTCTGACAGTTCTTGTAAACGAAAATCAGTTGCGATTTTATTCCCGTGCTCCGCATTTCAAACATCTGCTTCCGAATCCTTCTATGCTCAACCCACTTCGACACGCGGAGCCCTTAACAGGGAAGTGTGTGAACTCCAGAACCGTCTCACACTGTACCTTTTTTCAAACTCTCTTCTGGCCCTGATGTGGTGAACATATAAGCATTACTTCTTTCTTGAGTTTTCTTAATCAGTCTTTGATTCAATCTTCTGACAACAATCAAAGGCTTCTAATTTAACCAGGATCAGAAGATTCGTCTTCTGCAAAATTCCCAGGAACTGGAAGATGTGGATGATAATGGTAAAGGAATATGTCGATGTATCCGCGCAGTTTTTTTTTCTGCCACGTCATTCTCATCGAGAACATACACCATGTGTTTGTTGCCTCTGTATTACTCTATCACCAATCGAATGAAGTATCTTCATTGCTTCGGTAGTTTGCCTATCTCTGTTGACCTCGCTTCGCAGATTCTTCCTTGTTCACATGGACAAGAACCTCACATACTTTCCCTATATTTCACAATTTACGGAAGTAGAGACGCACTTCAACGCCTTATAATGCCACCAAACGTAAGGAATACACTATTCTGTACTCTGTAACAGTCGATCAGAAAGAATTTACTGCGAGAAAATAACTTTCCGCTACCGTAAACAATAAGGAAAACCAAAAACTCAATTTCTATAATTTTCATATTGCGTATAGAGACACCAAGCGGAGAGAATCTGAACTATCGTAGGAAACAAATTACTGCTATGGTACACTTGAAACTTCAAAGTTACTGTTGACACATAACGAAAGCATTATATCTTCACATAACTGACAAAAATCATAGTCATCATGTAATACATACAATTTTTACAAGTGGTACTATTTCTTGTGACAGATATATTGATATGGCAGCATTAGTTTTTGACTATCACTTCGTAAGTTATATTGAAACAATCCATCAAAGGCATCTCACTTCAAAGAATTAGTGGCGTTGAAGCAATTTTTGAGGTTTCTTTGGCGTCCAATACCGATAATTCGATACTTAACATAACCACATTTGAAAATTGTGTTTTATCAGAAATAATAAAATTTTCGTTACGATTTGATTAATATTCAGCGTGTTAAAGAATTCCTTATAAAGCTGAATGTTATTTTTGGGTGTTCGGATTTAAAATCAGTTCAGTTAAATAATTATATTCAAAGGGCGAGATTATCATCTAGCATTGTTCATGCAAATAATGAAATACTTGAGAGATCAGGGATTTATAGTAAATTTCATATCTGAAGAACTCTTGCTTATCTGTGATGGAAATATAACCTCATTATGAATAATCTCATTGTTCCCACATATTCGTCATTTCGTGAGTGGGAAAAAGTGTGAATATCTATTCGCAATTTTTCCAGTAGGATGCCATGGAACACATTTACGATCAAGACATCCTTCGTTTGTATAGTGCTGAACAATCTCACCTCTAAATCAACATGGATAAGGCGTCCAGACACACTGCTTGATGTTCTATCACCTACTAGAGCAGAAAGGAGGCTGAGCCGTGCATCCGTGTCATCCCGTTTTTGTCAGTTCCTGTCAAGTCATCTGATGAATTCTCTATTGACTTTTGCATCATTAGCTCTTGAAGAGAGATATTGCTTCACGACGTACAATCACTGTCGAAGGTCCTTAGGAAAATATGTAAACAAGTCCAGGACAACATTCCGCTTCTGCATCTGTGGTGAGACCTTCTACAGTGAAGTTTCAATGCTGATCCATAGTCCAGGCACGTGGCTGCCAAATTGATCACCAACGCTGATGGAGGGAGAGGATTTCACTGTGAATAAAGTATGTAAAAGCGTCCCACTTTAACCGAATCAACCTTCCGTAACGTTCTCTACTTCTTTGTTGAAACTATATATTTTTAGAGTACTATCCCGAGTTTGTTTGCCTGATGGACACAAACTTTTACACAGCTGTAGTGGTTGTGTTGCGGAATGTTCAAAAGGTTAGAGAACGTTAAAATTTGTGATTTCCATGGTAACATTCCTTTACAAAAATCACGTTTTAACGCATTACATAGAAACAACGTAACCTACTCACACCAAAATTGGTAGGCTGATAGAGTGGACTAGTCTTTATGGTTTAGTAGCACCTGAACTTGCAATTTATTATCGTTTCCATGGTAACTATTATCAATGATTTAAACTTATATTCGCGCCTCATATAAGAATGATTTGACCAATTTGCTTGAAACTTTCCAAAATCAATCTACTACTATCTAAACTGTTAAGACTAAAGCCATATAATAATTTAAACTTTATACCGTTTCCACAGTAACGAGACTGATTTTTGAACAGGTATACGAGCGTAGAGCTGGAATTGATGATTCAACACATCACGTAATCATTCGAAAACAACTGAATACAGTTCAATGAAATATGGTGAATGTCGCTTCCACAATTATGACCATTCCAACAATTTCTACATGCTAAAGCCTTATACTTTTGCTTCTGGCTTCCTTTCTTAAGTATTGAATGAACTGTTGAAAAAAAAACGTTTCACTAAATATTAACTGCTTGTTTAGCTCAATTTCAAGGTGATCGTACAAGATGAATCCTGCATAGTTGAATTCAACTAATTGTCATGAATACCTAAATGTAGCTTTCATATAAGTTTACTTCAGGTTTCCTAAAATACTCAGTTAGTCGTCTAATTATATTTTGTTTCCTTTTTCTAATTTACCACTTACTTCAATTGCAAGTAGTCTCGTAGGTGTCTCTTGTGTTTTTAATGTAATATTTAATAACTTGACGAGAAATATATTTTTATTTATTGTAATAACAATATCTACCTACGTCATTTTAATATTAGTACTACAATTGTTTTCACTATAATGCTATTTAGAGATTAGATCATGAATAACCTGGCTGAAGCTTATTGGCAGATGTTGATAAGACTTAACTTCATAAGACTATTTTCTTTAGCATTGACAAATATTCCAAACGCGAGAAAATAGCCTGAAAAAGTTTTGGACATAATTACACACTGATTATTTCATACTGATTACTTCCACACGTCCTTTCTTATTAAGAAGACTGTAGAAATCTATAGCAGTTTCCTTTGAAGGATGAATCTCCATTCACAAAGCGAATAGACTGCAATTTTCAAATGCATGTTCATGGATATGAGCTTTCAAGGACGTTCAGAAAGAAGTAGTCCTTTCCAACCTTGAACTACCATGAAAAGGTAATCCGTATGAGCTAAGTTATAACGGAAATCAGCCTACGTGTATTTCAAAACCATCCATAAACTCTTCTCTTAGTTTGCTTTTGATTGAATAAAAAAGAGTTCTTGGCTGAAGTGCACAGAGAGCAGAGAGGACATCTTCCAGTAGTAAATTTAGAGAATTATTTATGTTTCTGCAGTGCGCACGGTATTTAACGCTAGCAAATCTTTATGCTCTGCAGTTGTGTATGTTTTTTGCTGACAGTAGAGTCCATCGAAACTCCAGGATTCAAGTAATGTATGGAGAGAAACCACAACATTGTTGAGTACTGCATATCTAGTTTTCGAATGTTTCAACATTTAAATAAATTTATTACAAATTTGAAAGACCAAATTGTATATCTGTGGTTTCTCTTCTGCATTTCTTTTTACATAGCCTCTCCTTACTCGCTATGACGTCCAAAAGTTTGTTATTCTAATGATGTCAATTGTTTGTTATTCTTGTTCCCTGCATTTAAACCTTCCTATTTGATTCATTTTGTTTACCACATACGTATTGAAAAAAAAAATATTATTGCGTGTATATACGGTGTAAAATCAGTGTTCCTTAGAACGTTGTAAGTACAAGAAAAGTTTTGAGATAGTGAAAACACAATTTGTTTCATACATGGATTCTCACCTTTAAGTGAAGTATTTGGTCATTATTAGCGCCCGGAACGAACGTCAGGAAATAAGGGAAAATAAAGGGTTTGTCCTATCTGTCTGTCAGTTACCCTCAGGTGCGTACCCAGAAATCCCCATTGATTGGGGATGGCCAAACGGATCTGTATATCCAATATCCTAATCCGCGATAAATCCGGATCCGGACCCGGGTTTCTGATCTTCGGATCTGGATCCGAGTTTCGGATATGTGGATCGTTTAGACCCAGAGCTGACCATCCCTAATTGATATAGCTATTTTTCAGCCAACGTTACCTAAAGATCATAAACAAAATTCAAATTCAAACGCAGCCATTTGTACAAAAAGAACAAAATCCCGGCGTGTCAGAGAAGAATTTTGCTGTCGTGTGCATTAATAGTAAGTGGACTAATTTTAATTAAATTATTATTTATGGCTTTAGGCATCTACGGCTCAGGCCGGGATAGGGAATAGGAAAGGATGCGGGAAAGAGCCGGCCAGGGCTTCAGTTGAAAGTACCATCCCGGCATTTGCCTAGTGTGACTGAGGGAAATCCTGGAAAAGCTCAGTCGGGCTAGTAGTCCGCTAGGATTGAACCCACGGACGATTCATGGACTCCATTGTTATGTGTTGAAGATTCCTTTCTGAGAATAATGATGCCAACTGATAATTAGATATTAGAAAGGCGAAACTAGGTGACTTAAGTTAAATTTAATAATTTAACGATACATTTAAATCCTCAGTGAAAGTAGATAAGACTAATTGGACCTCGGCGAAGTGCTGAAAGTATTTTAATATAAAAGAAGGTAGGTAGATTTCATCAAGCTTCGTTAGGAATTTAATGAGTCGTTAAGTGTTAAGTTCTTTAAAAAAACATTAGATTAGTTATCAAACGATTCGTTAAATTCATAACGAAGATCGGTGAAACCTACTGAATGTGGTGTCTCTAATATGGTAGTCTTTTGTTAACTAAAAGGATGATTTAAAGTTAATGTTTAAAAGAAGTAATACATTTTCGACCTTAATCCTTCCTACTTTCCAGGAAATCGCCTCTCCCGAAACTTAGCCCTGGATGCGCCACTGGTTTACCCTAGATCTCAGCAACTATAAGCCCGAAAAGGATGTACCAGACACCGTTCGAACCTAATGGTTTGCAATGATGAGAAAATATTATCATTTTGACTTTGAAAATGACAGGTACTTTTCATTTGCTTAGTTTTCTCCATTGTGCCCTTGT
>JAGDQP010019590.1:0-34642 GCA_022664845.1 Lepisma saccharinum | reverse complement strand
TATTTTGTTTCACCTGTGAAGTGCAAAATAATATTACAACAATAACTGCACGTCTAATGAAGCTTTTTTTTTAACCTAACGATCAATGTAAAAACATTACAACAACGTATTCAAAACAAACGGTAGTTAAGGATAATCTGAAATACACCGATTTATTTTCTTGTAAACGATGATAGCGATGAAAATAAATTATTTACCAGCACCAGTTCAACCGCCAAAAAGACGTCCTAGTGACATTCATTTGTTTCAGTGGCATAGTGGAAACTTCAATCCTGTTGTTCACTAACTTGACAGTAATAATGGAGGTAACTGAGTTGATGTAAGTGACGGATCAATTGTTTTTATTTATTTTTTTTAAAAGTATAATTTCCCCTACAAAACACACGAAACTAATAGATATTAAGTTTTATCTGTATGGAGGAAAGGAACTAGCACCAACCACCTGTTTTCGTCTAAGGGGTCGTTTCCAAAACTATTTCCAAGTGCGGACAAATTTTAATTTTAGTTCGAATGTTCCGCCGACCACCCTACTCTTGCAATCTTCGAAAGCATATTTCTTGAACACTATTAATTAACATTCCCTTAATTGTATATTCGAATTAATCGCGGGAACAAAATACGTATTAATTTCGGTTTAATGATTCAAGGCTATCAAAACTATTTTATAGGTCTTTAAGCCATTTATTTTTCAAACAGAATTTGCATCTCTTCCTTTCTTGTACATTTTTTACCCACAAAAGACCTGTTTATGTCGAACAGTGCAAAGAAAGAACGCACTTGTCCTCACACAAACGAGCAAGCTAATTCTCCAACTTTTGAATAATCATTGTATTCTTATGGGTCCAGACGGAATGATTATTTCTGATTCTCACCTATAGACTCATAGAGGACCACAGTTTCTGGAACACTGGTCTAAGGAAATGGAAAAACACTATCCCGTAAAAACGGGACATATTTGTAGGTGTAATAAAGCTCATGGCAAAAGTCAAAAATAGAAGAATACTGATCTACATATCCCCTAATTGCCACTTCTCGGTGTACAAAGTGTAAAGATATTTTTGCTTTTACGTGTTATACAATCCAATGATACTCTGCAGCCATCTACATCTTCTTTGGCGGTTTTTTTTTTATTCATATTAATTTTTACTTGGTACTTCCTAACTTAGAAATGTTTCATAACTTGGAAAAATAAGTCAGCACGGATAGTTTGACCAGGATACTTGACCGCAACAAGGTTAAAAGATAAATTCAATCGTAGAATGCTGTCTCATTTTTCCAAGTTTTTTTTTTTTTATTTTTTTCATTTGTTTCTTTCACCTTTTCTAAGAGCTGTGTTTGAAAAATATTATTTCTTCTGCAACAATAGAATCAAATTTATTTTCATATTCTATCTCTTCGTCAAATTCGGTCAATCTGAAAATGTACTTAAATTTAGAACTGGTGCACCTCCAGAAAAATACTTGATTGTTGGTGTATTAAGAGATAGAGATATTAAAACTTTTTTAAATCACGCACTACCTTGTCGATAGTTGTACCAATTCTAATAAATTCCTGCTTGAAGTGTATTGCAGTTTTTTCTATCGAACAGGAATATCGTCATTCTGATAATATGCAAAAAAAAAAGTCTGAAAATCATACACTATTATATCGAAGATTCAGCGATATTCACTGCAAGAACTTCCGGGATTCTTTTTATGGTTAACATTCTTTGCTTATTGCACAATCCTGGTACCGATCGACGAGCATCAAAACACATTTTTTGTCATGTGCAGAAACTAGCCCCGGAGAAAATACAAGGAATCACAGCCTTATATATATCTAGTTCGTATCAAAAAGCCGTCACTGAAGGTATTTGTTTGGTAAAGCTCCTTGGTATTCAACAGACAAGACAACCGAAAACGGCACTGGTCCCATTAATAATTTCTATCTCAAACAGTTTCATACAGTGACTTTAAAAAGTTAAGCTGGGCGTAAAGTGAGGTATTTGGAAAAGTAACAGATGATGTCTCCCACATACCGTATACGTATTTAATATCAATCCCAACGAACACTTTTTTTTTTGTGCATGCATTTTGGATACACCATTTATTTACTAATAGTTTACTAAATAACAACAACACAAAACAATTAAAGAAGTTTTATTTACCATCAGGAAGTTTATGTAATAAAAACGTTGAATAAATTTCACTCGCATGTCTGGGAACATACGCACATAATTTCTACTAACAAAAACTAAGTCTCATAGTCGTACATGACCACACAAAATAAAATCAATATATTGCTTTCAAAAGTTACAGAGACTAAGATGCCTGAAGTAAATTCAACTATTTCCCCATTAAGTGAAACAATTTATTTAAAGAAAAAGAATTATCACAGAATAATAAATATGTATGTACGAAAATAATACTCCTAATTAAAAACAATTTATCTTTGATGTGAAGATTAAATTACACATGGAACTTTCTTTTAACAAAAAATAAGAGAAAATTATGTAAAATTTATGCTACAGTTTTTATAAAAATCACTTTTGTCTGCCTCTTAAAATACTGACAAGTGTTTCAGAATTCAGTATGTTCCGATTACCAATTAGCTTAAGAACTCTATGTCATGGCCAAACTTTGGCAATTTTCTTTTTTGGTTTGATAACTGAAAAAAATAAAATGGTAACACTTAGAAACATAGACATATGTTCATGCTACATGCATGATGACTGTCAAAAAGTATGGTATTTTATAAACCACAAATTACCTAATTACCTGTAAGTTATATGTCACTTATACTAATATATGTCACTCGCTATAAATATAACAGCTACTTACTGATCAGATAACTTTACTTTCTGGTGCTTCGACTAGTCTTTGCCATAGAATTAATAAACGAAGGAAATAAATTAAATTAATTCCTCTCTTTCATTATATCGACTCAGACTGATGTGCATTAATTCACCAAAAATATTTGCAATATTGTTTATTCGCATTGCAATAAGCTAATAAGTCAATAGTACTACTAAAATTTTGTATTAGTTTCCAAAAACTAAGTTGTAACTCAGGTTCTAGTTTTTTGGTTTTTACATTTTCCTATGGCGGCCATTCGATTTCACACTCAAACGTATGCAGCCCAATTGTAATCAAAGTTTAACGAGTTGCATAAGCATAGGAGAACGTAAAAGTTGGAATTGTTTATGAGAAATTGTGACAGAGAGAAGGAAAAAAAGAGCACAGTACTGTCTTAATGCTTCATTCATTCGAGCATGAAATCTAGGTGGATACTTACTTTTGTGGCCGACAGTACATCTACTAATAAGAAAAGAAATCAGAAACTGGCTCAAGTCCAGAAATTCCTTCCCACACTCTAAACGACAAAGCCACGAGGAAAACACACGCAAGACAACTTACAAAAAAACCACACACACACACACACAAAAAAAAAATAATCGATAAACAAGCTATGCATGTATGAAATTAATTTCTGAATTCTGAAATATCTAGAGCGTCAAGAAATTTAATACACAGCCAAGTTTGGAAGTTGCTTCACGAGTGTTTATCAGTCTATTCTTGGAAAATGATGCAAATAAAGGGAGAATACGTTTCAATATAAGAATTTAAATGTCAACAAAAGGTATCACGGTGGTAAATATTTCAACAACAGATTTCTATTTACAGGGTGCTCAGCGAACAGCAAAAGTTCCCGGACTAAAATCACACTTTTCCATATTGTTTTCGACCCACTTATTTAAGGGGAAAAGATAGCAAATAACCCTAATTTTGCCTTCCACATGCAACACCAGGGTCAACGCACGAAATAGCTTTGGTTAGCTTAAAAGTAAGAGGTAATCAAAACATTAATTTGGACACAAATTCCTATAAGCATGTGCGACGTCCTTCTCTTAAAAGGAGAACTTGATAGATGCTCAGAGCATCTCTTTCATCACAACCAAGATCCATCTATCTAGCAGGCAACAAATTCTTTTCCTTACTCAAATCCATTTTGAAGCAGTCCCAGCCAGCACTTCTCGTTTCACACAATTTTCCAAGGTGGTTGTGACCAATGAAGTGCAAGCACTGGACTGCATTGGGAGCTCGTTCTGGTCCCAATCAGTTGTGCTTTACACAACTGGCGCTAACCGCAGTAGTCGTGTGGTTTGAGATGTCAGGCCAGCGTACCCCAAGGACCAGGGTTCGAATTCCGGCTGAGGCATAGATGTTTGTGGATCTTAAAACAACAGCTAATGGCATCGTGATGGGCCGAAGTCTATAGTCACTACAATGGCCCAAAAATACGTTTATGAAGCGTTTTACACAACCAGAAACAACCTTAACGTTTGTGCAATTAGGTTCCCTTTCCCACGTACTTCTCTTTACATATTATCCAACATTTGGAAAAAAAATTAATGGATCTCTCAGTACGACGGGCGTTCTCTATCCACCGTATTGCGCAACAACTTCATGAGAAATAGCGATGATCCCGTAATGTTAACATATTTATATAAACCTCTACAAACTATGCAGAGCACGGAGAACTCCTATACTAATTCCCTGACTTTTCCCGGTTTTCCAGACCGCCGAACCCCTATATTTAAAACACGTTTGGAACATCATACGATCCAGAAAGAGTTCACATACAACCGAAGTTATGTCGGTAATGGACTCAACGCTAAAAGCACCTTCTATTGAAGTACTTCAATGCTATGAATCTCCCCCCCCCCCCCTCTTTCCCCTCTAACTTAATCAGGACGAAGAAACCTTTATATGAATGATGCATATACAAGGAGTATCAGAATTCGACCGACAAACTTTGCTGGTGAATTCTTGATAGCAAAACAAGAAAAAGGAACTTCATCATTGGTCTAATTCCGTTTCGTTTTCAAGATAAGAGAATTCTAGCGTGTAATCGCAAATCAACTTCTTACAATGGTAAGTAACATTAATATTTCTCGACCGCTTAACAGCGTTGCAAACTTGATATATAAAGTATTATTTTTTACTTTATATGGTAGAATGATTGGATTGATTTTGTACCTCTCAGAAGTCAATTTTGGGCTCCAAGTTGGAAATTTTTCCATGTTGAAAACGAAGCCGAATTAGACAAATCATAAAAAGATAACGTTCTCCCTTGATTCGGTGTCAAAAGATTTACCTACGCAGTTTGTTGGTTGAATTCTTTCCCTGTACATTTAATAAGCATGTATTATATGACATGTTACACCTATCGTATATATATTTAATCGGACTGTTTTAAAAAGCGCAGGAGAAATTTCTTCTCAAAATTCTTCCAGTTATCTGCAGTTTGTCCAGTGACATGATTAAAGATGTATGTAACAAGTTTCTCGAGTGGCTCTGAGTGATATACTACAAATGTAGAAGTTTCGTTTACATCATATACACTTACAAGGAAGAAAACTATATCCACATATGATTTCTGGCCTTTGTTATCTTAATAAGTATAGGGAGAAACTACTACTAATGATAAGCAAGTTGTCGAGGCAGTAATGTGGATTTTTTTTTTTTCAATAAAATCAGAGAATACACTCAATCCATGCAACTTACTATTTTACTTACTCCACTTCTAAGCGTTGAAGTGCGTGTAGTTGGGAATCAGTACAAAAATATACAATGTTCAGTTACGATTAAGAATGCCACCCAAGTCACACATTTCGGATTTGTTTTCCACTCGAGGAAGAAATTACTCAAAAAGCCCTCCGCATCAATAACTATATTTAGCTCTCGACCGGAACTATCTCGTCTCCCTCATACATCAACACATTTCACATCACAGATTATCTTAAAACGAAACTGCCTTGTTAGAGCTTAAACATTTTCAACCCTGAATTACCCAACAGAGTTACGAAAACATGGGTACCGTGAACAAGGCCTAAACGCCATGTAACCTGCTTACATATTTCTTCTACTTTCAATCATTAATTTACATTGCATTCACTGATCCATCTCTGCACTAACTATAAGCCTGTCACACGCTGAAAATTGACGTCTCGCGGCAAGTCTTCTTCCAGAAAGTCCCTACAAGTTTGTTTAGGTACAATCCCAGCATTCACCTACTGAAACTGAAGAACACTCTGGAAAAACTGGCCGAAGATAACCAGAAGCAGAACTCAAACCTACTCAAGTCTCCCTTTGCTGATCAATGCAACCTTAACCACTAAACCAAGAGGGCTGTTTCTCTTCTTTGTGGTTTCCGCTTTTACTTCTGAGGTCCCTTCGTAACGAAGAAAGAATAAAAACTCACAATCCAGCTCAGTCCATTCGCCTATCCCATCCAAACATAAATCTTAGGAACCACAAGGTGCAGAGAAGTGGTTCAGATGTCGTTGGAAAGGTCCTGACTAGCTAAGAGCCACAAGAACTGTCTTGATTGGTGTAGTGTGCCAGTGTAGCCAAAACATTTTTTTTTTAAATCAATTCTTTAAATTGATTCCATTCTGTTCGACTTATCTACACCAAATTTGTACACTAGAAAATTACTGTGGGTGTTCCCTATTCTAAGCATCCCAGCTGTTAGTGTTGCAAACCTGTTTCATAAATATTAATGTTTGTGTCATCAAGGGACCGAAGGCTTCGCAATAGTTGTATAGAGTCGCAGCGCTAACTTGTTATAACCCTCCACTTCGTCTTAGTTAATCTCCCATTCTCATTACATGGCTACACTGTTACTGATCTTTAGTTAGGTACTGCAGATTAACCAACTCACGTCACCAATTTCACTCTATGCTGCTTTCGTTGAATGCTTGCACAAGTCAATCAGTTCCTCACTTCTTTGTGGTCTGTTAAGTACATGAAAAGACTTGCAATTGAGAAATCCGGATGCACAACATAAACCTTTCCGCTGCAGCTTATTTTAACAGCTGTTTGCTAGAAAACGGGGAAACGACATCAGAGTTACCCACTCAATTACCAAGATCAAATTCCCTGACTTTTCCAGGTTTTTCAGGTCACTACTCCGAAATTTCCAGGTACCCCATTTTGTATATATATCGTAATTCCATGGGAAAATAAAGATATTTTCAAAAACAAGTAATTTCAAAAACGATCTAACATTAAATGCCCGCCTTAGCTAAATGAACTTCAAACAATATGCTATCAAATTCCCTGACTTTTCCAGATTTTTCAGGTGAGTGGGAACCCTGATCAGGGATTTTCTATTTTAATTTTCCCTGACTTTTCCAGGTCTGTAGAGCACATTTTCCAGGAAAATTTCGAGTTTCCAGTGTATATTTTAGCTTCTAAAAAGAAATCTTTGTCACGTAAAAGTTGTATAAAAAAAGAAAAAAGATATATACAGAAAGGCGCACCAAACATCCCTCTGTCTTTCTGTGTATTTTTACAAGATTTAATTATTTATTCGAAAACACATGAACCAAATTGTCACTAAGTTCACAAAATATTAATCTTGTCACTAAGTTCACAAAAAGTAAAACGGTCGCCTTAAGTTCTCCGAGTCCTTCGTGCTAGAGAGTTTAGTCACGAATAAAACAAAAGTATACTCACAACGCTTTGCATAGTCAAAAGCAAAGAAGTGAAAATAATAACGTTACTGATTTTTTGCACTATTAACAACTAAATTCCCTGACTTTTCCAGGTACCTGGTCATTTATTTAATGCCTAGGGAAACAAGTTCTTGACTTATACCCCATCCTTATACTTATAACTTCTACTGTAATTGTCGCAGACTTACGACTGATATTTCATTTTGTTTCTACTGGAACAGGCTTTTAGATGACAACACCAACATATAAAGGGGGAAAAATTCGGTAATTTCCGGGAAATTCCCTATTAATGCACTAATGGTAAAAGCAATTATTTTTTTAAATAAAAACTAAGTCACTGTAGGGTAAGGTAATTTCCGAGTATTTTGCACAAAACGTAGTATTTTATTCCTTTCACAGTGCACTGATTTCGATGTGGGATATCTCAACAGCAACACAGCTTAAAGTGCTAGCGTATCAGTTTATCTGATGTGTCAAATGTTTTCTCCTTATGATATTTATTTATAAACGTTTTATCAGATACATGTAAAATGTTACAATAAACTTGAATTCGCAATTATAGTAGTACGAATTATTTTGATACATAAATGTAAAGGAACAGTCATAACTTAACGTGAATTTTACAATCATTTTTTAATAAATTCAAAATAATTAAATAGTGACATATTTACGCACGGAGAACAATTATTATTAAAACATATGTACCTGAGAAATATTATTCCTGTTGCCCTCTTTACAACGGTAACAACTTTTCATTTTTGAGGGGCGAAGGGATATGTGTATTTTCAAAATGAAATAAAGTGTGACCAAGCACAAGTATATTTTTTTTAAAAAAAGATAGAAATATTGTATAAGTTGTTTACATCGGCCTTCTTTTAGAACTTTCATGTCGACTGTTGCCAGGTCATAAGAGATCATTGTTTGCAAATATCAGTAATATTCCGTTTAGTTCAATGTCTTATAACCTGAGAACAGTTGTAGAACGAACAACTGATGTTAAGTCCCAACAAATTTAAACATCTTACACGGCTTTTTTATCTTCCTTTTACCGTACTCTGTTAGTTTCATTTTGAAATATGAAAAATAATATTTTACAATAAACTGTCGTTCGCAAGAAAACTTCCTGAGGACAGCGAAAAGCACCTAGCGAAGAAATCGTTACCGTAATAAAGAAAACATGGATTCACTATAATAGTAAAGTTCCGAACTTATCGAATAATCTAATGAAAAAGATTTTGGTCGTTAGATATGATGTCACCACATATTATCTATTCAATATCTTAATATTGACAAATATAGAAGCTTCGGGGTAAATAACAATTGAATACAACTGAATTATAAGCGAAAGAGTTAACATCGGGAAAGTCGCGTAGGTGTCGTTTGAAGACAGTGTTCTGGTTCCAGAGATACTTGCATGATAATCATCAGACAAATGGGGTTTTGCATTGCCATGTTGAAGTTTTCCTCAAATTTGGATGGTTAATGATTCCTTGGCTCTGTAGGTGACCACTTGATTTCCGTCCAAACGCAATCTATCAATCTTGTGATCTGACACCCCACAGAACGATAACAACAGCCCGACTCACTACTGTATAAGATTCATCGTCAACGCATGTGCATTAACGGTGCTCATCTGGGGGGTGCGATAGCTCAGTGGTAGAGCGCTCACCTCTGGTACGTGAGATCCCTGGTTCAATCCCAGATCGTACCAGGTGTGTTCCATAAGTAACTGTTTTCTTGACGTGACGATACACCGCAGTGCGTTCTAACCTGCTGGGCTAGGTGCACGGTTGTGTTAGCATGGAAACGCGCCTGGTCTGTCACCTGAGAGCTCCCGGAGAATCAGGACGTGCGTTCCCAGCGAACCCCGTTTTAAGATTACGTAACACGGTGCGATGGATCGTTCTGTGGAACAACGTTACGCTATCAAATTTTGCGTTACACTTGGGAAGTCGGCCACCGAAACGTTTCCATTAATTCAGCAGGCCTTTGGGAGTGATTGCTTGTCCAAATCACAAGTTCTCCGATGGCACAAGTCGTTCAAGAAAGGCCGAAAGGATGTCGCCGACGAACCCTACACTGGACGTCCGTCCACCTCCCGAATCGACGGAAATGTGACGCGTGTGCGTGATTGTTTGAATTCTGACCGACGGTTGAGTCTTCAGTTGATAGTAGATACTCTAAACATGACGAAAACAACCGTTTATCGCATTGTAACCGAAGATTTGAACATGAATAAGGTGTGCGCCAAACTGGTACCAAAAGTGTTGACCGACGAACAAAAGGGCATGCGAGTGTTCCGTTGCCAAGAACTCTTGAAAATGTGTGAAAATGATCTGGAAAACATCAAGACCCATGTTACATCGGTTCTAAAGGACATCCCGGAGGAGGTCTTGTGTACAGACGCAGGAGGGTGCCACTTCGAAGATTTTTTACTAATTGTACGAATATGTTCAATACATGATATTTTATGAATTTGGTCGCATTACTTATGGAACGCACCTTGTATTGTAATAATGCACGTCGTGACCAATCTATCTTAGCCGAGGTTCTTTTGAAGAGTAGCGAAAACGAACATCATCTGCTAAACTTAAATGCACATAAAGAACCAACTAAATAAACAGATTCTTTCATGACAATGCTTGACCATATTGAATCAATGTGTATATTTAACGATTGCCAATGATTTCCAAGACGAGATATAACTTATTTATCTGAAATAGTAAAACTTAGCAACTCTCTAACATCTTTTGTTTCGTTTCGTTGCCGTCCTTTTTGTCAAAAAGACATATTTAATCAAACATTTTTTTATATATATTTGGCTCCCTAACTATAGAATTTATCCACAAAAGTACAAAAGAAGGGTTTTTAGTAATTATCCTACCTTTTCGATATTTATTACAGTGAAAGAAAATACGATTTGGATCTTTCACATATTGATTGTGGGAACTGTAACAATATTGAGAGTCAACAATTTTTATTTTGTGTAAATGAAAATTCGTAGTATTGTGAAGTGAAATTAACATAACTAGTAGTATTATTACTTTAAGAGAGGAGGTGACAATTAAATACCGAAGTTGGTGTAGGTTAATTAACATCTATCTATACGTGGGCCATGCATTTGATTAACTAGTTATGGAGATAGCTGTAGCCAATCTACTCCACTGTTTTTATCCACTTCGAAGTCATGTATCAGATTGTTGGTATTTCTTAACAATTAAAAGAACTGATTTGCGCCTCTATGACAACCAGTGAGGTAATGAATAACACAGGAGAATGTTTTTGCCTCGAACAGAAAGCCTGTTAGACGTTTGTCCTATAGAGTATGGCTGAGATAGGAAATGAGGATCATTCTTCATCTGAGTTGATACCTCAACTGACCAGTGATCGTTCGAATACTATACATACAGTGTTTCAATGTTTAAAGTTGAAAACGCGTAGAAAATGTAAACGTTAAAATGTTAAAGTGAGAAAATGTTTAATTATTATTGAAGGTTGGGCAGTTCAACCCTCCAAAGCGAGAGGAAGAAACAAGAAATAAGAAGCAGATATCCAAACACATTTAATGACTAGAAAGGTAGCTCTATAACCCAGAATAGATGAAAACTATGATCTGAAACTTAAAAGAAAAAAGTTATAAGTGAACAAAACAGAAAGCCAAACAGTTCACAACATTGTTTTTATTGAAAAATGATCATAAAGATATATGATTAAAACAGAGAAACTGAACAGTGGGTATGTTCCGGTCCGACTGCTGGCAGGACGTTCATGTAAAACTACAGAGCTCATACTTTCGACGTCAACTTCATTCGATGGAAGGCAACTGAAAATCACTATCGGTTCAACGTCCCAGATAACGTCGTTTCAGAGACCTGCCTCCGCTCACAATACGACATCACATTCTTTCACGAACAAGTTTGATTTAAAATACCAATAACGTTAACGTTTTACCGAGCGGCTGTAGCTTAACTGGTAGAGTATTGGCTTCACATTCGAGAAGTTCTGGGTATGGTGTCTACTCACTTTGTGACTTGAAATTTCCTGAGTTCTTTGTATAGTGGAGCATGTAATATTCAATGACATCTTTTTTAATCCACCACCACCCTAACCAAGTTCCTTGTACATTATTGGCGTTTCACAAGTGAAAAGACAATTTCTTTAAAACATCGGAAAAAATTCGGCCAGCAGTGGGAATCCTTGCCGGGGCAGTGCTCTTACCAACTGTGGACAAGTTCACCTCATAAATTTCCCTGAGTTCCCCTCATAAATTATAGATTTCCCGGAGTGTTCCAGATATTCTCTGAGTATTCCATGTTTTTCAGAATGGTAGACACCCTGCCTGGGTTCCATACCAGCAGCCGACCATCCAAACTCCGGTTTTTCCTCAGTCACACTAAATGCCATGGATGGTATCTCCAACTTTAGTCATGGCCGCCCCCTTCCTACTCCTTTATGCTGCCTGAGTCTCAGATGTCTAAAGGCCATAATTAAATTAAAATTGCATGTTAGAGTCTTACCCTATCCCGGCCTAAGACTTGTATGCCTAAAATTAAAGTAAACTGAGTGGAGGTTGTAAAATACTTTTCACGTGTTGAAACTATGACACGAGAGTTAAATACACGTGAACGAACATAAATAGTCCCTAATTGTATTATGTTGTAGAGCACTAGGCCTGCACTACAAACACGGATACATGTGAAGCAAAACAAAAAAAGAACAAAACGAAAGGAAGCGTGCTAGAAAATTACTAGCCTAGGCTACTTGTAAGAAACCCACACTGGATTAAGCAAATGAATGAATTTCACGGTTACTTAAAGCTGGCACTGGCATAACTCAAAGAATCTGAGAAATGTTTACTTGTGGGATTATGTCATCAACATCTGGATAATAGGCTTACAGATAAAGGTTATGTCTACACACATACTAAAACAATGCTCAGTGAATCAAGTGCCTTCATAAAACACAAGTTTCTTGATGAGACAGGACAAAACAGCATTTTCACTCCACGATGAACTTGTAAAAGAATTTTCAAAGCCTAATTTTTGATATACCCATTGATCAAAAATTAGTACACTCGTTTTACCCCATTTTGGTTTTTCCTAGTATTACCTTACCACTAAACGGTTAAGTCAGTATATTTATTTGCACAAACATTAGTGACTTATGCTACATATCGAATGTGCAATCACTTTTTTTCCGATTGCCCTGCTTGTTTCTACAGCAAAGTTTCTGAAGGCTTAAATTTCCCTCACCTATACTTTGCGCAACAAAATGGCTTCTACTGCAATGAAGAGTGGTGATGCTAACAATTAGTGTATCCAAACTGAAACTGACAATATTATTCTGGGATGCAGATTTGTTAGTGGGGAGGGGAAAGAATTTCTACATGCTGAAAACAAGGTTTGTTTCAATTATACCCATTTTACCCCACCCTACCCTCTTCCACCGATCATTGGTCAGTTTTCAATCAAGGTATCTACTCAGATAAACGATAGTCCTTTCCGATCTCAGCGCATCATCCACTTTGGGACAAATATCATTTTGTACCAGAATTTCTACTCGAGGTAAAAAACGCTTCCTTGTTAGCGAAAATTAGTAGCGCTACTCTTTTAACAGACATTCTTTCTATTTTTGTGAATTTAAACATTAACTTTATATTGTGTTCATTCTTATAGTTTACTCAGAACGCAGGAAGTTATAAAATACCTCATTAAAGATCATTATTAAATATTATGCCCGATTTCTTTCTGTTCGAATATCTAAAGAAGTATGTCTTACAAGAGTAACCCCACGATCGCTGCTCAGTTAAAGAAACTGTAATGTAGTGTGCAGCATAATATTCTTTCTTTCTGCACCAAAGAAGGAGCGAAAACTGCGGAGCAATTAGAACACAATATTTACGTGATACTATAAACTTAATTAACATTTGAATACGCATGATGCGCCAGAAGATAATCCACTAGAACAGGGGTTTCCAACCATTTTTTTCAGCGAGCCCAATTGTCTAAACACAGAGAGAGCTAGGGCCGCATTATGAAGGATCAACGCGAGAGTAATATCCTCAGTAGCATATCGATGTCGGCTGATATCAATTTCGATTGCTGTTATCTGATATTGTTCAAAATCGAATGCAAATAATTTTACCAACACCAGAGATCGGTGTCAGATAACACAGAGAAAGTTACTGTTTAACGTATTTTATAGTTGTTTCAAAAAAAAAAAAGTGATCTTAATTACATCCGGTCGTTATTACAATAACGTGTCCTATTCTCTCGTCTCGATGCACAGTTGAAAATGTTCACACTTTTTTTGCGGATAGATTCGAACCTGGAACCTTGTGATTTATAGTCCGTCGTTTTAGTCACTGCGCTACAGAGTCATCTGCCGAGAATAATATGTAGATTATGCACTTCAACAACTCAAACATGGAATGTGGTGACATGAACGGTATTTCCATTACAGAATCACTTTAAAAAGGAAGCCTGTAGAAGTTTTATGCGTAGGGCCTGTTATTTTTTCATTATATAGATTTTTTCGAACATACATGACACTCTTCCTAACGATATAAGCCTTTTGTAAATCTATATCTTCAGGTAGTGATATTTCTCTATACTTCATATGTTAATCTGCCGAAGTCTTCTGTCCCCTATCGTCTCTTGACATCGGTTTGTCCGCAACATTAAATATTAAAAGTGCAAATAACTTTACAACAAAGAAGAACTGGAGGTTGCACAAGTAATATGTGCATTTTTTAATTGAACTGCCTAAGTTCTCACTCGCTATTTCCAAGCTGTAAGACAATAAAACCGATTGTGGTTATCGTGTTACGGACTATAAGCTTGGTATTTTGAGAAGCTACAGAAGTGTCAATTAAAGGATTTTTACTACCGCAAGAAGCCTGACAGAAAACGCAGTACAGCAAGTATAAAAACATACAAACCGTACACGATGGAGGTTATAGTATCGGTATAACTTTTTGTTTTCTGAGTTGGGTACAGAAGCAAAGAATAAAAAAAAAAAAAAAAAGAAGAAGAAGAGTTTCAGGGCATGGGAAGATCAGTTAGTTAGTTCTGATTGGGCATTATGCAATTCCAGGGATTGTAACCACTTTTCATTTTGAATATGTGACCAAAGCTTGTAAATTTTTAAGTAGGAAGTATCTTCATACAAGGTTCCCACCAAAACTGGATAAAAGAATTCCCTGACTTTTTCAGGTGCAATTTTAAATTTTCCAGGTCTTCAATAAACAGGACATTTTATTCAAGCTAAGAAAATAAACTATGTAAAACTTCATTTTCTCTTGGTCTCCTGCATTTGCCCTCACAGCAACCCTTACGATTATTTTCTCCAGTGCAGTGAGTAAAATCTGCCTGGCGAGCAGAAGTAGTAATAAATGTAACGTAGCATAGATTAAGCTTTCAACTTGCGTTCTTGTATCCATACTGGAATGCCCTATGGATTACATGAAGCCCACAACTGCCCAAACTGAGTACTGCACGATCATTTTCACCTTAAACTAATTCTGTTTTCAGCTTCCTAAAACACTCAGTTCACATTGGGATCAACCATCGAAAACTGGATAATTTTGTGCAACGGAAAGAAGACAGTGCCTCAAGAAATTTAGAGACCAAGTTCTGAGCAGTAGAAGGACTCAGAAAAACAAGTAAAATATCTTGTGTTCACCCTGTTCTCATTCTGTGAAGGACTACATATGAAGCTTTAGTTGGTCCCACAGTGAACTGTCTTTCAACATTCTTAAAAATGTACGCTCTTAAAACTGAACGTAGCATGGCTTGATACCAGCTTTCTGGCCAACGAAATTCCAGCTACAAGGACTTTTTTCATCACAACGAACTTTTTTTTTACAGTTCCATTACTTAATGAGGTCGGAAATTTTACACCAACAAGAGGGCTTTGAATTTGTCGGTCAGTAGATTCTGACTGGGGATGGGTTGAACCAAGAACAACACTAGTACTTGGTCTGGAATCTTCAAATAAACTTGTCTTTGAGGAGAGAGAGAGAGAACAACAAGAGCTCTCTCACCCCTTCCTGCAGGGAGCACAAACTCTGCAACCTCCCAATTTTCATTACATAATGACAACTGTAAGCTTAATTTAATGTACAGCAAGGATCTCCAACACAAGATGACAGCACTACTTCCGTATATATTTAAAGAATTTTTATCGTTGCACGAAATTTCAACGCTGCTCATAAAAATTCAAGCGTATCGAGTTCCAACTTTCAGAGAAGAAAGTTAACTCTCTAGGCTTCAATTTATAGGATCAATATTGAAATTTCGTAAAACTATAAAAATACATTAGATATATACGGAGGTAGTGCTGCCATCTTTTGTTGGAGATCGTTGCTTTACATTAACCTTAAACACACTATTTCTTTTTAATCGAAACATTGTAAAATATGAATAAATTTGACAATGCAATAAAAATTTCTTTCTGAAAATAAATCCCGTGACTTTTCTAGGATTTCCAGGTTGGAATTTGAATTTCATTAGTACATAAGACCTTCAGGCAACTTTGGGTCAGACCGGAGGGATGATTGGTGGAATGAAGAAAATAGGAGGAAACTGGAGAACCCCGAGAAGGATTTGAATCGACGAACCCAAGATGAGCGCTCTCACTACTGAGCCACTTCGGCCCGATTTCCAGGTTGGTGTGAAACCTGTTCATGTTCGATAAGCAGCCATGCAGGCTCTCTAGTGACACTGAGAAATGTTGCAAACTGTTACACAAATGCGTTTTGTGTAGAAATATTCAATTTCGGGGGGAAAAAAGCAATATTTTATTTACAATTGTGCCAGACTAATGATTGACGCTTCGTTGGTTAATGTTCTAAAAGTTTCTCGATATACAGGGCTCTATTTCAGCACAGGAACGCTGTACCAAAACAAAATGACTACGCTTTCTGGTCTGGCAAAAGCACAGAACATAATATCTTAATTACGGCACGTCATTGCTATACTTGTCTCTTTTAATAACCATAAACCTCGCAGATCACTTACGACATATAAAAGAATATTAGTTTCTCTCATGTGTTCGGGATAAGAGTCCCTATGTCACGTCAACAAATAGCTGAACTTCACTTAAAAAATAAGACGTAAAAAATCTTTCTAACTTTGCCAGATACGCGGAATCAGACAAAACACAAACTATGTATAATACTGAATTTTACAAGCCGAATACATTATTTTATCATTCTGAGGGGTCAAACTTGGTCTTATTAGCCCCTTACTTCGATTTTATTAATATATGACCACGCTATTTTGACAGCCATCACATATAATTTACACGAACTATACCATTTTTTTTATATTCTCAGCATGCCTCAGCTTACTCATACTTTCGACTAGCTTCAAACATCAGCCTAGCTCTTGTAATACATATGACTATCAACAAAGTACATGACACTGACAGTTTGACAGATAATCAATAAAATACCTACCTCCGAAGGTCCTGCGGAGGACGTCGGTAATGCGTGTTGTTCAGCATTCATTATGCTGATGTGTTCAAGCTATTCAAATAAATCTTGATTAGCTAACTTTGTTCAACAAGTAGTCCAAGCTGAACGTCTAAACAGCATTTCTGTTGAACCTGGAAAAGATAATATAAACATGTAGTAGATGTTTACTATATCATCTTTAAGTAGTGCACATTTCTAAACAGGAACTACGACAGTTAATACTAAAACCTTTACTTGTTTAATTCGCATTACTGGCCTCTTGTTTCCGGTGGGGGAACACATTAATGTAGTTTGGAGTTCACTTTAAAACTGTGGGCTCCATCTGTAAAACCTCGTGATTTTTTTTTTTTTTCGATCAAGAACGTAGCTTCTAAGGACGGATCCTACTATTAACGTGGGTTCCAAACCATCCTCGGATTTGAATCTGAAGCAGAAGTCATTTCCCCTGCCATTCAGTAATAATAAATATCAACGGGCGTTACAGACCGAAAGGTCCTAAGCCTGCCCCAACGCCATCTGTCTGCGGTTGATGGAACTGCGTCCACTTGAGTGACGGCAGTGTGGTCAGTACTGCGCGCGAACTGGCCACGAACAGGCATATTAAGGTCTTTCTACATCGAGTGGACGTCACGTCTTTATTCCCGTGATTCCCCAGTTTGCCTCACGACGCTGGGTGGACGCCGAAAAGTAAGACTCCATCCGGGAATTGAACCCGGGACCACGCGGACATGAGTCCAACGCTCTAACCACTAGACTATGGAGCCTCCCCTGTTATTCAGTATTTGTGCATTTTAAAGTAAGACGAACATATACTTTATTTACAAAATGCAAATATATTTGTCGGTGCCCTTGCACACTAAGTTGCTCCTTGACAATTTTATGCTGTGCAGGTCAGCTGACTATATTCTTATCCTAATACTCCTTTGGGACGATCGTTGATTTTTTTTTTTTTTTTTTAAGAGTGATGCCTCTTTGCTGGAGAATGTCAAATTGCTTTGAAATAAATGATGTTACAGACTTACGGTGTTAAAAGCGAAAGAATGTTAGATGTTAGTAATAATCAGTTTCACCGGTTAAACATTTATGTACTCTTGCACAATGTTTTAATACAGATCATCATCGTCCATAGTGAGTGGAACAGGTGATTTCTGCATGGAATCTAGCTTAAGGATAATCTACAGCAACGATCTCCAACAAAAGATGGCAGCACTACCTCCGTATATGTCTAATGTATTTTGATTGTTACACGAAATTTCATTGCTGCTCCTACAAATTCAAGCCTAGAGAGTTCAAACTTTCAGGGAAGGAAGTTCATAACCAATTCAAGAGAATGATTGATGCCAATTTTTAATATTCTTTATTGTTCCTTGTTGAAAAAGCTTCACAACAACAATGAAGGAAAACGAAAATAAAAGATCGGCATTGATCATGCTGTTGAGTTGGTTAGGAACTTTCTTCCCTGAAAGTCTGAGCTCTCTAGGCTTGAATTTTTAGCAGCAGTAAGGAAATTTCGTGTAACGGTGAACATACATTAGACATTTACTGAGATAGTGCTGCCATGTTTTGTCCGAGATTGTTACTTTAGATTATGTTATATTGCGTTAAATGTGCTTCCAATTTTGTTACTTCCTTATTTTGGATGTTGAATGCAGAATGTGATGTAAAATCAAGGGATAATAAGAATACAAGAGGATAAAGTCACGAGGCGTATCTTCTTGCGCTCATCTCGCCCCTTGGCTTTGCATCGCCTTCTGCATTCTTCGTATCCGAAATTAGGAAAGAACCCATATTTAAAGTACATGTAACATTATTAAAAAGAAGTAGCTTATACAGAGAATTAATGTGACATAAAATCACCGACTAAAGCTTTAATTAGACTCGGGATCAATCTACCTCCCCGCTTTTACACTATTCTACAAGGTTATCAAATATAAACTTTTGATACATAACTGGCAGTTATATCTTCAGTTAGTGAATAGCCGCTGCATCACAATTCCTTCACGGTAATGTATATTTCCTTAATTTAATACGGACAGTAACTTTCATTACTTGTTTTCCCTTTGCATTAGTTTTCAAATGTACTCAATCTAGTCAGTACAGCTGATCTCTTAAGACCACCTTTCAGGGAAAGGGTTTGGGAAGACACGCCCAAAGTCTTTACTCCAGATACCATCCGTGCATGAGTGAAGAAAATACAGGAAACTCCTATGGGTATGACCTTGACGTGTCTCCGCGACATTCGCAGATCATAGTACATGGTTAATATTAGATTGATTGAATTACTATCAACGTTCTAAACGAGCGGGTAAGCTACAATTTAACGTGGGCTCCGAACCACTTGTATCGCCACCGGGAGGGGGGGGGGTAACATTAGAAGCTCTGTAGATGTTTTCTGGTTATTAAAAACAGGCTACAGCTTGTTCAATGAACATTCACAGTATTGTATAATACTATCGCTTCATCAGAATAATAGTAAATTCTTCAGATTCCTCTCAGACCGCTTCAATACAGACTTTTCTCTCCGTATACATCTACCTTTCATCTACTGTCTAATAGTTTTAATTACAATCTCTGAAGCAGCCGTACTATTAAACAATACCGTGAAGCGTTAGGCGAACAGTGTAAATAAATCAATAGTGAAATCACAATTGGGGATCGGTTGAAAACTAAACGTAAAATACTAAGCAAAATGAACGTATTTTTATCAGGTTCTTATTAGTTGAAAAATTCATGAATATAAGTTCTCACTGCTCTTCGGCGGATATTTATTTTTAATGGCTATCTTTCGCAGTGAACACCACATATTCGTGAATTTTACTTTAGTTTTTACTGGTTAAGGTATCTGAAAAGAACAAACTAACTTACTAGCTTTCTCAGCACCGCAAGCTATCTAAATCAATTATTTTTTTTTAAATGGTGATTTTTTTTTCAACTCTGGATGCAACCAAGAAAAGAGGAAATCAATAGCAGTGAACATGAATCATCAGAGACTTTAAGACTACGAAATGGCTCTCTCGTCTCCAGTACGCGTGGTTCCGAGATCAAACGTGACGGGTGTCCAATAAACGAAGTGGTTCTAACAAAGATTGTAGGCCCCGGCCATGGCTTAAAAACTCGTCTAGAATGTTAATAACAATTGAAACAAAAGTAAGAAATGTTAACGAACATGTAATGAGCGACGACAACGACCCATGAAGATTCATTGTCTCATACACCACAAGAGTAGCTCATTTTTAAAAAAAGAATGCGTGATAGTAACCCGTATACAATTGGATTTAATACCGAGCAAAAATTCTAGCACTATTTGCCAGAGTGGAGGAAAGTGAGTCAGCAGCGACTAATTACTGATAAATGGAAGTGATTTGCAATGAAGAATGTAATAAGTATCCCCTAGTTGCGTTATTCCTTTTTTTTTATTATTATTACTATGCTGAAATATGGTACGGAATAACGACCCTCCCTTACTGATCGTTCTCTCTTTCAGGGAAATAAAAAATCTCACAGAAAAAGATGTGCACGTAAATTTGAATATCGTTTTCCTTTAAATAGTTTGAAAATACCCGGACTTAAAAAAAAAAAAAACAGCCCAGGCGGGTTATATATTTCTTTCTTGTGGGGGTGGGGGGAAGTTGCAATGTGAATGCATGAAACTGTAAAGAAGGTGTGTACAGACCTCACTGTATAACAACTGTAGAATTTTAATTTATTTATAGCCTTTAGGCATCTATAGCTCAAGGTCTGGATAGGATATGAGAAATGATAAGAGTTGACCAAGGCCTAAGCTGAAGGAGCCACCCCGGCCGACATTTGGCTTGTGTACCTGAGGAAACGTCACCAAAAATCTAAGTCGCTGGTAAAGAACCCAGGAACTCCAGAATGCGAAGTAAACGTTCTACCAACTGACACTACTGTCGAGTCGGAAGGCCTGGAGCGGTGGTTTTCTGTGTGGGAGGTGACCGCACTTGGTCTGTGCGCCGGATTCAAGCCAAAGTGTGATTCGGAGACTTACACGATAATTGTAGGTCCTTGCATTGTCCCATTTACCAGGTGAGACGGAGTAAAACGAAGGAACCTTCTCGGGATGTTACGAAATCAACTGTTGGAAATATGATATTTAATAGTTTGTATCTGAGTGTGAATATTTCCTTGTATTTCAACATCACAAAGCTAAAGTGTGGTAGATTTTAGATAGCAATATTATTCTAGATAGAGTTATAATGACAGTCGTGATCTATATTCTAACAATTCAAACTACAATAGTTTTAGATATTATGCTCTTCTATGACGTGCTCAGAAATTATTTAAAAACTAAAGTTGACATTTTTTTCAAGTGGCACCACCCCTCCCAACTTGGCAAACCCTGCCTTCAGTACCGAATATGTACTTTCCCACTACATCCCCGCGCTAAGACCGGTAACACTTAAATGCCACGCACTGTACTGAAGCAATGCGGTACACGATAACTACTGGTGTCTTGTCCAAAGATATAGTCTATGACCAGAATGATCCTTGGGCAAGAGGAACCAGTGGTGCTTGCTATTCCCCTTCATCCGATAGACACTGTCCTGAGGACCCCGCACTGTCCATTTAATTTTTGATTCCTAACCACTACATTCCATGTCTCCACCGAGAATCCAACCAGTCGTTCAAATTGAAACGTACGAGTTAACTGATTGTAACACTCGAAAGAAAGGAAATGACTATGAACAGAACACAGTGTTTACAGATATTCTCAGTGCCACGAAATGAAAAAACGTAAGTTTTACCCTTTTCGATTTTTGCCGGGATCAGGCCATAGCTGTTTGTTCAGCCAATAAAATGGAAATTAAAGTAAAACCATCATTACTTCATTCAAAGTGGATCCTGGGTTACAAAGGAAACTTTGTCTGACATGTTATAAGACAAGAAACTAAGTTTCGCAGCAAATAATCTTTGTTAGAACTCTTTCATACTTAACCAGGACATTAGTTTAGAATACTATCCTACCATCCGCCTATTAGAAGACAAAAACCTCATTCAGGATAGCTGAAATCAGGAATTTTAAACAAGTGTATACCTCCTTAGTGTCCGACTATTATAACAACTGGGAATATTGGACCGAACATACTCATTACCTCATATTTATCTATAATTATAATTAATGTGTATATTAATTATATCTAAGCACGTCATACTTTACATACTTTGGACGTGCCTGCAATTTTATGGGCAACTAAATTTCCCCTAAATTACCAAAGTTTCATTTTGGCCTGGTTCTAGATCACGGGCCCGCTTGAATGAATGCATTAGGAAAATGTAATTTCGGTTTTATTTGTGATATGCCAAAATGGACCTAACCTAACATTTTGTTACAAATCAAAGGCAAATAGAAAAAACTTATGGTTTCCCAAGTGTATAAGAATATGCGGGCCAGCGATCTAGAACCGTCCCATATCTAATCATTATACTTTGCTACGCCATTCAGTGAATCCACTAACGCGTACCGCCTGGTTCAATATTCCATCTTTTTCTCAACCTTAATATTTGAATTATGAAGAAGGTATTAAAACTGCAATATTCCGAAGTAAACACAATCAACTGGGTCTTCAAAACATTCGCCAGTGTCGGATCAATTTTCTAATTATATAAGCAAGTATTTCAACTCAAAACTTCGATTACGTAATACGTTTGAATCATTTTTCTTACCAAAACAATAATATGGGAACAAACTGCCTATGCTGAATTGCCTAAGCGACACTAGCAGGCATAGTATTAACACAGAATCAATATACTGTTGAACATTACTTATATTTACAGTTTTCCTTTATTCACTAACAAAGCAGTAAATTGACTATCCCGGATTAAAGTGTGTTTATTTTCCTTCTCAACACGAAAAATCATCCATTACTTCCTATTTCCCCTTGCTTGACACATTCTAAAAAGTCGCAATAACTTCGTACACATTACCACAGAAAAACTCACTATCTGATTAAAAGGCCCGCAATTCCGTATTTGTTATTCAACAAGATATGCTTACAATGGAAATTGCTCTGGAGTTGCCGTAACATCGCGTATCCAGCTTACATAACAATTAGGTAACTACTACATTCTGGTTTCATTTTTGTTGCAAGCCATTAAGAAAATATTCATTGTTAACTAAAAATACATGCATACCAATTTCTCCGTTACTCATAATAAACACGCACTCCAAAATTGTCACTGAGAAACTGGACAAGCCCAACGCCAAACAGGTTAGCTGTCATGGCGTAAACATTCACTTCATTAAGTATCTCAGAGAATCTGTTTTAAGTCACTGTTCGTACATCAAACTTTACATTAATCAAATTAGGCATTTCTAGTAGTTCCAAATGTCTTTTCTCTTCACTGTTTATTTGCACAAATCACTAGAATAAAGAAACTAACTTATTCAAGCGAAAGCTTACACGATGCCATTTACAATTTCCACATCGACCTATTGTATCGATTCGATTCGATACCGATACTCGAACAAAAACCTACGTCACACTCCACCAGCCATGTCACCATCTACATAAGAAAATAAAATATCGACTTTTTTTTTTTTTTCGTTTATAATAAAAATATGGGGTACTCATAGACACAATGAAAAGTAATGTTCCTCAAATAGAAATTTTGACCATCCCTTGATGAACCCTCCCACTATTGATCGTCTTTACTCTAAACAGGAACAGAAATATAAATTATTTACCATTCTTACCTTCAATACCACCCAGCGATTTATTTTGAGAATGAATTCGGAGTTCATTATCCTGTCTTTAGCATCTATTCCATGCCAGATCTAGCCAACCCCCCCATGCGGACCTGGGTCCAACCGAAATTGAATACTCGATACGTACATCGATTACACCCTACTAGAAACCCAGTAAGTAGAGTTGAGAATAACTCTCCACTCACCACTAAAATTATTAGCTTGGGGAAAACCTAGGCTAGTAATAACATCTTATGAGTATAGAAACTATCCTACTTTAAAGATGGCTTCTATACATTAGTAGGATACGCTTATTCCGTGACACCCTTGAAATCATCATAATGTGTTCAAGTAATCAATCAACATTAGCTGATCAAGTAATACTAATCAAATGTGCCTTTCCTATTATTTGGGTTTAAAAACATTACACTTTACTCATGATATTTTAAGCTTTCATTATAATGCCAGTTGCTTAAAACATTTAATCACCGAGTATGCACAAATCATGAACAAGAAAATAATTATTGATAGCGTAGTCAACGAACTAGAAATGAAATACGGAAAAACGCCGTCTTGAGCAGTAACTCTAATTTATCTACTAAACATGTGTCAAGAAACGAAATATTTGCAGCAAAATTGCTAATGCAAATCTGAAAATTGTGGCAATTTTCTTAATTGCTATTCTAGAGTCCAGAAGAAGAGACCCTTGTGTCTAGGGACTGCAGCCCAAATAACCTTACAGCAAATTGGCGCCAAGTTTGACATTGCAAGTTTACAAATTTGCAGCAAGTTTGGCACTGCGAGTCTACAAACTTACTAAAAGTTTGTAGTAAAGTTACTAATCTTTTTAATGAGTAGTGACCCTTGATTGGTGGAAAGAAAAGATGATCTCTTTTCCTTATTGATTAAGTAGTTTTTCCATATTCAGTTGTAGCGTGTAGTCTAAGCAAAGAAGTGGTATACTTTCGAAACCGTTACGTTTGAAGTTATTTTTGTTATTAAAGAATTCAGCCTTGTCAGATAGCTATTTTTTCTTTATTTAAGAGCATTTCGAAATGAAATTTTGTACTTAAGAAATGCCTTATTCATAGTCACTTTTCAATATCCCCGAAACATGTCCCATGTGAATTGCGGCACAATGCAGCACAACAACAGTATACAATACCTACTCGGAATAGGTGCAGTGTTCTAGAAGAAGTCGATCTCTCGCAACCATGACAGAAACCTGCTGATCCCCGTAGTCCTGACCATTCGCAAATTTCCGGTGACATACCGTTCGATTCCAGGAAGTTAAAGGTCCCAGGTGCAGCCGTCTCGCAACAGTACATGGGTGAAAGCGTAAGCAACCATGATATGCCTCCTAGCAGCAATAGAGACTCAGCGAATCAAGACCTCATCACAACTGATTATTCTGCCCCACTCCAGCCTTCAAACTCAGCAAACTCCATAGTATCAAATAATAACTTAAAAAATAAAGCACTCATTGTATCAGATAGCCACTGTAGTGGTCTTAGCGCAAAATTACGGTACACATCAGACCTAGCCGCGACTAGTGTGGTTAAGCCTAATGCAAAACTGAAAGAAGTTGTGCCATCCTGCGCTTCTGCCTCTAGTGGATTCACAAAAAGTGACTATGTGGTCATCTTTGCTGGTACCAATGGTGTTGCTTGCAATAAATCAAGTGAAGCAGTGCAATATTTTAGAAACATTCTCCCTATGCTAACACATACTAATGTAATTTTTGTCAGTGTAACTCACCGTCACGATTTTCCCAACTTACCGTTTGTTAATAAGGAAGTGCTAAGAGTAAACACACAACTCTCTGAGGTGTGTAGAAATTTTGATAATGTTAAACTCCTTGCTGTTGATAATGTACAAAGGTCGTACCACATCAACCATGGTATTCTTTTTAACCGACACGGTAGAATACTTATTTGTGCCAATAAACTTGATATTATAAGTTGTGACACAAACAAAGACGAAAAGCGAACTTTTTTACTGGTTCCGGGTTCTAATCTTTCCCACGCCTAACAGATAAGGCCCATATAAATTTATAGTATCCAATGCAATGGCCAACACATATAAACAAATGCCCCGTGAAAGCGTAATTAGCAATAATTCAAAGGAAACAATTAATAATTCATCCAGTAAGATCACCCACAAAACATGTAAAGAAACCACCACCCTAATGTATGTTTGATTGAGAACCACGTATAAAATGCATATAATGAAATTTATATGCACCAGAACCAAAAGCAGACTAGTTAGGTTAGTTACGTTCTTTCGATCCAAAGTCAGGGCGATAATAAAGTTGCATGGGTTCATTCGTTATGGCATTTAATTCCATTGGAGATATGCATCACTAAACTACAGATCATATTCCAAATTTACCATTTAGATGTTATTGCAAACGTATCAAATCAAGTAGTTTGATATTGATTTCCACATTCCCTAAAGTAATAATATAGGAGTCACTGGAAACTCTCATTGGACTACAAAATTCACATAATTAGAAATATTTATCTGGTTTGATCCAAAATTATATAAACTCTTGTTACAAAATTAGTAATATTGGATAACATCTATTTAAATCATTATACAGATTAGGCATCAATATGAAAGTTAGAAGATCCCGTAAATTCACTATTCAACAATGACATTAAAATTCATGTTAGAATAGTGTATTTACAATACACCCCTTGTAAAAAAAACACAACTAAATATTCTTTATCATAATGTGCAAGGGCTAAGTAATAAATTGGATCTATTAGATGTTTTACTGCATAACGAACTAAGAGTAATACACCTTATATGTATCTCAGAACATTGGTTTACTAAAGAAGTCCTCGCTTCAGTGCACTTAAACGGCTGTAACTGTATAACACCCCGGATTCAAACCAACACGGTGGTGTATGCATCTTTACACAATCCTGTTTAATGGCCAAAGAAATGTCCACCCAAAAATTTTCCCTTTAAATATCGCTTTGAACTAGCGGCAGTACATTTAACCGAATTGATACTTACATTGTTTGGTTTTATAGGCCTCCATAGGGCAATATGATAATCTTTTTAAATAAACTTGAAGCCTTATTAGACTCCATCGGTATATCTCAAAAGACAATTCTCTTTGCGGTGACATAAGTATTGACTGGTTGACCCCTTCAGAGGATAAACACAATGTAGAGACATTACTTAACAACTTTGGACTAACTGCCATAATAAATTCTCCAACGCGTAATAAATCCTGCCTGGATCAGATTATCATCCCTAAATCACTTGAATACTTATCTGTGCAAGTATTCAATCCAGGATTCTCAGGCCATGATGCCAATTACTTAAACTAACCTTCCAGACAAACAAATGGACTTTAGAAATCAGAACCTACACAATAAAGATAAGAAACATTTCCGAACGAAACGTTAAATACTTTTGTCACTTATTAAGCAAAGAGACATGGGATGAATTGGTTCCGAATATTAATCTGATAGGAAATTTCAATATTTTCATATCAGTATTTACATACTTTTTCCAAGTTGCTTTCCCTGTTATTAGAAAGAAAATCAGGTATACTAATAACTCTAAATGGATCACAAAAGGCATTCAAATTTCTAAGCAAACGCTTTTAGATTACTGCAGAATACTTAAAATGAACACGTAGCTAAAATTTCGTAAACATGTAACATCTTATAGAAATACTTATAGCAAAGTGATAAAAGCAGCCAAATTAAAGCACAATTTAAACTTAATATTACATTCAAAAAATAAAACGAGTGCGACGTGGAAAATTATCAATTCTAATTTAATGAAAAGCACCACATTTGAAATTGAGCACCTAAATATAGAAGGAATTCGTATACAGGACACTAAAATCATATCTGAGAAATTCAATATTTTTTAATGTAAATAGTCCCCCTATCAATGACGCTCAAACATATTACTCCTTCTCAACCTCAACGCAGTATAACTCTACTATTTCCCTTGAGCCTACTAGACCAGCAGAAGTAGAGTGTGTCATCAACAGCCTCGCTAATTCTAGTGCAGCAAGTGTTGATGACATCCCAACTACTATCGTAAAACAGTGTTCTCATTTACTTAGATATCCTCTTTGCTCCCTCATTAATGAGTCATTTCTTACATACATCATTCCGTCCCCTCTAAAACTGGCCCGAGTTATTCATATTCATAAAAAAGGTGACACTTGAGATATAAAAAACTATCGTCCTATATCTATACTTTTTGTTTTCTCTAAGATATTTGAACATGTTATGCTTCGAAGATTAAGTAAATACCTTCTTTCCAAAAATATTATATCTAGTTCCCAACACGGGTTTATAAAAGATAGATCAATAGAAACTGCCCTTTTCTCTTAGCTAGTGTCGTCAATGCTCTCAATATTAAAAAAATTGTATTATGTATGTTTATTGATTTATCTAAGGCATTTGATAATGTAGACCACACCATTCTTCTAGATAAGCTACAGTCTTATGGCATTAGAGGAACTACACATGACTGGCTTCGTACCTATCTAAAGAATAGGTATCAAACTGTTCGAGTGAAGAAAACTGTAGCTAACGAACTCCACACATAATCATAAACAAATATATTAGTAACAAAAGGCATTCCACAAGGTTCAATTCTCGGTCCTCTTCTGTTTGTTATTTATATTAACGAACTGTCTAATTACATTCTCCCAATTAAAAGTGTCTTGTACGCAGACGATATAAATGTAATCATAACAGGACAGTCAACAGAAAAGGCGCAAATAAAACTTACAACTGCAGCAAATGAAATTAAAAAAATGTTAACATTAAACAAACTGCCCCTGAACACGGACAAGACATCGATTGTAAACTTCCATTTTCTAGGCCAGCCTAAATTGTTTTCCCAGGTCACCATTGATTCAACTTCACTAAACTGCTTACAAACCACTATTCAAAATTCTATTCCTTGATTAATTTTGGAGTCTTAATGTTTGGATACTCTAGTAAGTTCTTAAGTACATTTCGACTGCAGAAGAGAGCGCTAAGAATTATTTATGGCTTAAAAAAATCAACCTTAAACAAACTTTCAAATCTGAAAACATCCTCACATTATCAAGCATATACGTATATAGGGCAGTACTGTTCGTTGCACAGAATAAAGAATTATTTATTCAAACCAAGAATGTTCACAAACATTACACTCGTCAAACCAATAACCTGTTCATTGTCTCTCAAAATTATGCTGGCTTCCACAAATCTACAAATGTAAATTGTATTAAACTATATAATAAGCTACCTATATATATTAAGTGTATACCAAACCTTAATAGATTTAAATCTGAACTTTGTACATTCCTTAAGAGCAAATGTTAATATGGTGTAGAGGATTTCTTAAATGATATGTAGAAATTGTATTTACTCTGTAATGACGCATGCTATACTTACTCGAGGCACAGCCTGAGCATTGTAAGTCTATGCAGAAGAAATAAATTATGAATAGTACATTTTTTCAGAAATTCATTTTGAGTTAGTGGGTAATCCATGTCTTGTTGAAACTTAGTCTCAAGAAACACATGGCAGCCAACTGATCAACATTACGACTTCCATGTAATATTTGACTTCATAAGTCAATGAACAATGTAGTTTGTTCATATAAAACTAATTACATTGGGAAAATGTAAATATTGCGTTCGATAAGTCTGATTCTTAAGGCGTATAAAATGGTAGTGACTAAAAAGGTGCATGATATTTGGTTTTATTTTCAATTGAGGTACAAGGATAGCATCTGTAGCATGTAAACAAATATACATTTCCGTGTTGATTGGGTATAGTGTCGCACAGATCATACAGAAGACGCTTGAATTTTAAACGCTGCCCTCATTTTTATTTATGACCTTCATGACAAAGTGCAATTCATGGTATTTACCTACGGTATTCTGTAGTATCTACCCTTCACATCAGCGTGAAAAAATGTGGAAAATAACTATCCCAAAGGTTTACTGCGCCCATGTGCGATTTCCCATTACAATGCCTCTCTATACGGTATTTCTTTACTACTTGCAATATATTACGTCATTCAAACCTATGAAACATGTAAATTGAATTGCATTTATTTTAAGGCCTTTAGCCAACTATGGCTCAGGCCGTATGGATGATGATGCGATGAATTGGTGGAATGAAGAAAGCGGAGGAAGAGAAGTATTGCAGTTTAGCTACTTGTGCCATAGAGCACTGGAAACAACTCAAAATGCTACGTCTTATGTTCCTATAGCCAGGAAACTTACTAAAAAGCATGGGGAATAACAAAAAGTGACCTAATGTTGAAGTCAGTTCTACAAGACAGTTTATCAGTTAATGCCTTCATCTTTTCGATGCTCTCATAAAGAACACAAAACCCATGTTTTAGACGCGAAAACAGTCCATGTTTCTGTAGAACGTAATACAATTTAAAATTACGGGATATTCATTACAGAGAAAGGAAAACCACCGCAAACAATGTAAACTACGTTTGTTCTTGTTCTTGTACTGGTACTATAGGTTTGAAGAAGATTAACCTCCGAAACAATGGGAAAACCTTCAGAGAAAACTTCTTCTTGTTACCCTTGAACCCACACCGTTAGCATTACTGAGAAAAACTTCATGAGTTGTACTAATTGCAACAAAATCCGTTAGGCTCACAATTACAAAAAAGTAGAGTCTGAGATATTAATTTCATGAAGGTGCGCGTTCGTGGTTGAATGTTGTGATCTCAATCTAGTAAATATAATTATTACCTGTCTAGGCGTTTTCCAGCTATGAAACCATGGTTTCCTGAGTTCTATGTCAATAAATGGTTTGTCTAATTGATGATTCATTGCTGGGGTTGAATATATCCAGTCTAACCATTGCATTCTAATTGATGATCTAATTGAGCACATTAAGTCTGATCATGGTAATCTTATGTTGTGTATTTCGGAATAGTTTGCGGATAGATTTAGCTAGTTCATCTCTGATGTTATTGAAACGAGAATAGCTATGAGATTTAATCCATGTCAAATGAATTGTAGGTTTTTGTTTAATTAAATACTGATACTTATATAACGTATTCATAGCAAACGGATTAGTTTTAAATAATTTAAAGTCTGGAGCACTTAACGCCTTAATTGCAGCCTGGGAATGTGATAAGATTAATTTTTTTTTGGAAGATCTAATTTTTTGAATTACTACGTTATTCTAATTTTACTGTAATCTATAAAACACAAGAAGGAACTAACCACTGTTGTTGTTTTAAGCATGATTTTCATACCTGTGTGGAACTGAACAAATTCCCTGGCAGAGAAATTGAATGATTTTTTAGAGGGTGATTGGCTTAGTTTAGTGACCCTCCTTGTTATATACAAGGGAGTTATGTGGAATAACGTGATTTCCATTGTTTTTATAATGATTATTCATTGTTTCTGCAGCAAATTCATGGGTTCATTCTGAATGGAAGGACACACAGATCTGTTTTGTACTTTCACTCACATCAGTCTCTGATTCAGGCCAGAAAATTTGCGTTCTATCGAAACAAGTACTTTCGCGTCTTATACATGGGTTATGTGCCCTTTATGAGCACATCTTAACTTCCACTAGGTCATGTTTTTATTTCTTACGCCGTTCAGTAGGTTTCCTTTCTAGAGGAAGATAAAACGTAGCATTTCCAGAGCTTTATGCCACAAGTAGCTATACTCCAGTATTACAGGACAACAAAATTGTAGATAGGAATTGTAGCAGTGAATCACACTTTGTTGCAGGTGTCTGATTTTGGAATTATGAAAATGCAGATATTTCAATTGTAATATGTTGGGTATTATTGTATGCGACGCTATACCGAATACACACACAATTACTTCCTGGCTTGCGATAAAAATACATACTTTACAAAAAATTCATTGAATTTGAACTGAATAATTTTCTTATTTGTTTTCATTTCAACATTCCAATGCATTTAACACTTTTCTTGCAAACTTCCTCTGCAGTTTTGTGAAAAGAACCATGAATATTATTACTTTGTTGTGTTTTACACTTTCCCTCTACAAATGCATACCAAATTCTCTCTCTGAAACCAAGATAGACCTTCTCTTTCACAAAAAGCAATTTTCGTTCCCTACAAAAATAACTTTCACTTCTCAAGAAAAAGAAAATTGCACTATGAAATTGTTCATTTCAAACACTGCCTCAAGAAACGACTATGAAACTGTAAAAATCAATATTTAACTAAAGGCTTCTTGAAGAAAATCAAGATGGGATTCTGGAACCCTTCGCAAACTTGAGAAAGGATTATGAATCAGCAACAGCCTGAAAACGTGCCTTCAAGTAACGAATTTTCTACAAAACGCGACTATGAATTCGACCCTAAGAAGCTCTTTGGTACCGTAATTCCCGTAGCTAAGCACATCACTAACAGACGCCATGAATGGTTTTCCTAATTTGATGCGGCAGGTTTGTTGTTGCCAATTTTCCCACAACTTTGCAGCAAACTTAATATGCCAAGTTTGTAACGGTAAACAAAAATCAAAACCCATGCGGAGTATTTGTCATCTACAATTTTTACACAACTCTGCACCAAACATGGAGCGTGAAGTTTAGCACAATAAGGGAAAATCAAGTCTAGTCTAAACTTGGTATACATTTGTGTGCTATCTTGGATGCTCTCCTACCACTTCAGATTAACCAAACATTGACACTCACTGCCAGAAAGATTCCGTCAAGAAATCTTTTGTATTGCCACTTTCTCAAAGCAAAAGCTTGAACTCCTCCCCCACCTACTTTAATGCTTATGCAACTAAACGCCCGATAGGAAAACAGAAATGTTAAAGCAAGAAGTGGCAACGTTTAGGTAGAAACCAACAAGAAAGTAGACAAGGTTCCCTCAAATGCTTGAGGTTAGACTTTAACATGGATTGACTGAAGATTTTTATGCTCTGGACAACGAAATAATTGAAAAATATACTACAAATTTGATCTCTCTAATTATGGTGGAAACTTCGAAAACATGAACAGACAAACATTCAAACACATAAACATTAACCTGGAAGAACTGATCAATAATTGCTACAAATGTGAAAAGCTGCGAGCTTGTGCATCTGAATCCAGGCCATATTTCCTAACCTAAAGTTGGAGTTCTTACCTATTGAACCATTACTCCACGTATATCTACTACCAAAGTAAAGGCCGCTTTAGACGACAGCATTTATGCTAAGATGAATCTTACGATTAGCAGTAGTGCCAGAGTGTGAAAGCAAGAATGCTGTAATAGGACAAGATGTTATGGTATAAATCTATAACTTTTTTCTTTTTACGCTGGCACATTGCTTTCGCTAAGATTCATTGTACGAGAAATTGTATCGTCTAACCCTCTTTCCGAATTGGCACTTTATGCTCCGTTCCGTACCCTTGCTCCGTCGGATGCACCGTCCTTGGTTATCCGAATTCCCCCTTCGACGAGGCGTTGAAGTGAACGGAGGACCAGATGGTCACTTGACCCTCCGTTCGGTTGCGCGCTGCTGCCATGTTGAAAAGAAAACAGTGCGGCATACCAGATATTGCATGCCAAAATTCCTTCTTCACTTGGGAGTTGGGACAAATATGTAGAATTGATCACGTGTTGATAACGAATGACCGTTCCGAAGTATTTGAATGTAAGTATTTTAATAGTTTAAGATTAGATTTTACATTATGTTATCGATATTGTGCCATGTTTTGAGTGATATCTCTTCATGATTATTGAATAATTTTAACTTCGCACTGTGAAAATAATATTGTTGGTTAGATTTCCCCAATGAGATTCCGTGTAGATATTAATAGATGAGAGGGTAACATATGAGCAAGGGCGTCGGCATGGAGGGCAAGGGTTACCCTCCCCCCTTGATTTCAGATTTTATAATAAATACTATTCTATTTTCATATATTTGATGCATGTTTTTGTGCTTTTTACTGCATACATTCCATAAGAAGCTATTTAAAATTCTCCCGTTACATGTCCTCAACCATAATTATTTCAATGTATGCTATCACAAATACGCAATTTGTGCCCACCAAACAAACTATGTTAAAGCATGGAAAATAAAAACACGAATGATATTGTTGTACTATTATGTAAGTGTTATTTCTTGTGAACGTACTCTGTTTTATGAAGCAATTCCTCTAGAAAGTCAATGAAAAAGACGTCTCTTTCTCTCCCTCCCTCTCTCTCGCTTTCACACACACATACACACACATTTATATACAAAGTTTAAAAAGCACGTGTAGGCCAATCGTATGATACACATTCTTTATAAATAATTTTAATTTTTAGTTTTTTAAAATACCGAACAAATCAAGAAAAACACTGATATTTTGAAAAGCGACTCATCTAACATTAAAGAAATGAACTGTTTCATTTTGAAGCAAATTTTTTTAGACGAGATATTTGAAGGCCACTAACTTAAGCCCAGGATTTCAAATTTCTTATCAATAGCAAATATTTCAAAATTATGGATTACTTAGTTTGATAGATATTCTTAAGAATTATCCAACCCATTTTCTAAAATGTTATTCTTATTGCGATTTGTTCATTATTTTTTAAAAATTAAGCCTGATACCAAGGGCTCTCAAAGCAAATCTGAATTTGAATTTTTTAAAGGTCTTTGCATAATTTTGGCTGAAACCGAAAGGGTGATGCTGGGAGAATGCAGATCAGAAATTTTACCTAGCAAAGCTTTCCGTCGATAGGAATTCTTACACATAAATTATCTATTAATGTTTGTTAAAATGTATTATATCTGTAATCTCCGACATCCAAAACAGAATTTAATAAAAGTGCTATTACTCGTCGTTTTAAATTTGCCTGAATTATTGAGTTTTCTTTGTCTGATAACGTTATGCCATCTCGCTTTCAGCGACTTCAAATTTTGTAATAGTCATTGATCGCACTACATTAATTTCTATTGTAATGAACAACGAGCTCTAACATGCTA
>JAGDQP010019589.1:560-34643 GCA_022664845.1 Lepisma saccharinum | reverse complement strand
ATAGCGTAATAACGCAAGTAACGCATGAGCGCAGGTATGAAAAAATACCCTAAGGTGCCTAGTAGTTTCTTCTCTCCATTTAGCGACTATAGGAAAAACAACGCAAAGCCAACTACCCTGCTAGAGGTTCGCCAATGGTTCCCTCGCAGTTTCACCAGGCGAATGCCGAAAAATAACTTTAAGTTAGAGTCCTGGCCGCTACCTTCCCCCCCTTTTTACGTATTAAACTCTCTAGTATTCTACTACCGTATATGTAAAGTGATTTTACCGTGTCTCAGTTTTTATTTTTCTGAAGTTAAAGATTCAGCGTGTGACTACTCTGATTTGAAGTTAAAATTTAAATTTAAATCTGGTAAGTTTGATTTTACTTTTCATTAGTCTAGATAACTTTTATGAATTGATGCATCATAGAAAAAAAATCATAAAGACTTTTGTATACAAATATCATATGGTTCACTTATAGCTCACTAATAGTTAAAACGTAGGAGTCATAGCTTAATACTGAACCGCCGTAGCTCAGTGGTAAAGCGGTCACGTAGCATCGGGGAGGTTCCCATTGGCTGACCATCTTTTATGAGGTTTTCCTATGGTTACACAAGGTAAATGCATGGACGGCACCCTGCAAATAGGACGCCTTGAGAATTTCTTTGTCCTCCCCTATCCAGGCCTGAGTGTTAGATGCCTAAAGACCATACATAAAATTTAAATTTAAATTCATAGCTAGGTGATATCATTTGGCATCGGTTGTGATTACAGATGTTTCAGGGTGGTGGACTGAGTCGCTGTAGCTCAGTGGTAGAGCGTTTGCGTAGCATTTGAAAGGTTTCGGGTTGGATCCCATTGGCTGACCATCTTATTTCAGGGTTTTCTGTTACACCAGGCAAATGCGGGAATGGTACCTTGAAAATAGGCCCTGGCGGACACCTTGGGAATTCCTTTTTCCTCCCTTATCCTGGTCTGAGCCTAAAGGCCGTAAATAAAATTTAAATTCAAGTTTAAATTCATAGCTCGGTGGTAGCATTGGCACCGGTTGTGATTATATATATTTTTAGGGTGGGGGACTGAGCCGCCATAGCTTAGTGGTAAGCGTTTGTGTATCATTTGGGAGGTTTTTGATTAGATCCCATTGGCTGACCATGTTATTTTGGGTTTTTCTCAGACACACCAGGCAAATGTGGGGATGGTACCTTGAAAATAGATCCTGGCGGACACCTTCGGAATCCTTTTTCCTCCCGTATCCTGGCCTGAGCTTTAGATGTCTAAAGGCCTTAAATAACATTTAAATTCAAATTTAAATTCATAGCTCGGTGGTAGCATTGGCACCGGTTGTGATTATATATATATTTGGGGTGGGGGACTGAGCCGCCGTAGCGCAGTGATAGAGCGTTAACATAACATTTGGGAGATTTCGGGTTGGATTTTAACGGCTGACGATTTTGATTGAGGTTTTTCTCAGTTACACCAGACAAATGTGGGGATGTTACCTTGAAAATAGGCCCTGGCAAACACCTTACGAAATCCTTTCTCCTCCCCTATCCTGGCCTGAGCCTTAGATGCCTAAAGGTCATAGATAAAATTTAAATTCATATTTAAATTAATAGCTCGGTGATAGCATCGGTTCTAAGGGACTGACGATTGGAAATATAGTATTAAACCTGTACTTATTAGTTTAATTTTATGGTACTGTATGATTTGAACGGGGCTCGGGTTAAGAAGGTATTACTATGAAAGTAAACAAAGTTGAAGGACCGTTGGGTTCATGAGTTAGATTTTAAAGAAGAAAACACATTTTGCTTTCTTTTGATTTACACTGTGTACTTATAAAGTGGTCCCATGAGTTAGAATTTAAAGGAAATTACATTTCGTTTACTTTTGATTCACATTCTGTACTGAGCAGTTTAATTTTATGGTAGTGCATGAACAGGGTTCAGGGCGGGAAGGTGGAAGCAAATTAAGTTGAAGGCCTGGTGTGGGTAAGGAGTTAGATGACAACTTCGGACTCAGCAACTACAAGGGGAAGAAAGTGGTTAAGGTGCTAGAAAGTTCTTACGGATATAAATTCAAACACTCTCATATACATTACAAGGAGCGGTTCTAGAGATAGGAGCAATTTATAACTACTAGGGTAGAAAGATGATTGGTCGTCGTTTAAAAGGTTTCCTTAAGAGGACTTCTAACCCATATAATTCATCTAGATTGCAAGAGTGGGCCCCGAATTCTGTAGGTAGGGGGATTTCAACTTATGAACTACCACAGTTATGAAGGCTTTTGAGGTGTCATTTTAAAGGTCTCGCTGGGACGAGTTGAAATTTGTAGATAATGTAGGCGGGTTTTAAGATAGGGCCGATTTTCACCTCAGGAAATATATTAGCCCTATGAAGGTTGTTAAGGCGTCGTTGAAAAGGTCTAGCGGCATTTTTTGAACAGAACATTCATGATGGAAATAGGATGTTCGCTACAGAAGTCTGGCAGTAGTATATATTCTCAGTCTCGCAACTGAGCTCCGTATATGTGTAATGTACTTTTATTGCTGCATGAAATTTTAATGTTACTCCTACAAATTCAAGTCTAGAGAGTTTTAACTTTTAGGAAAGAAACTTAATAACCAATTTAAAAATTCCATAAATAATGATTTTTTTTCATGTTTGATATTTATAATAACAATGAAGTGATTTTAAGAATAAACTTTTTTATCTATTCCTAAGGATGAGGGGTTAACGTTTACTATGAGTCTTCTCCACAGAGTCCTGTCCTAAGCATCTTCCCCTAACAGACGTTTTTGCACAAGCTCCTTCGTAAACCTGTTCAAGCGTAAACCTGTCCGTGACCTCCCTCTACCTCTCTTGTCCTCCACTTCCATTGTCATCACTCTTCTGAGTACATAGTCATTTGTTTTCTCATTACATCTGAATATACTACTGCAGCCTTCTTTCTTGTATCTTTTTAGATAATTGTACAACCTAGTCTCTTTCATTCTGACTCTTCCTCTTGTTCCACACATCCAGTGTAGCATTTTCATTTCAGTAACATCCAGTCTTTTCTACTATTGTTTATTCCTGTGTGTTTCTCCAAATCTCACATTTCTTTGAAGTTCTGCTCTATTAGTATTGCATAATACAATGAAAAGAAAATAAGCAATTCACACGTACTAAAGTCTTAAAATGTGTTCGAACATTTTCTCTAAAGTTTGAAATCTGTAGACTTGAAATTCCGAGAGCATCATTACAATTTCATGTGATGGAAAGAATACATGACATACGAAGATAGTTGTGTTCAGGTGTTATGCTTTATTTAGACTATGGAACTTGGTTATTGTGGTTGTGCTGATCTAACATTATCGTGAAGATGCGTAGGTCTGAGAAATAGACCATGTACCTTTTCATTAATTTCCCACTAAATTATTGTTTTTCGTTTAAGTTTTATTATATTTTCACAGATGTTAGTAAGTCTTATTATGTATGGGGCTTAGTAGCAGTGGTGCACAATCGTGTCACTTCTTGTGGCTTCTGATTGGCTGAGAGGTTTGTGGTATGAGAGCCTAGAAGGCCTGTGATTGGCTGTTACCCTCCCCCTCCCTTTGCCTTTAAACGGGAGTATATTCGAAATTATTTTGTAGACTTAACCGAAGGTTATTCGTGAATGTTCGTAGATCACGAAGTTTAGGTTTGATTGATATTTTAATGAAAGTGTAATAATTATTGAATAAATCGATTATTTTTAATTTATCGCCCCGGCACCACGTTGTCGGTTGGCATATGTTGCGTTAAAACTCTGTATAAAGCGCCCATCGCGAAAACCGTGGAATGTTATGTGGAAGAATACATTTCATTTTATAACATCTTTTAATTTTTTCAGTGTATCAGGCAATATTTTTTATGAAGAAATAATGTGGAACTCATCATTTAAGGTAAACACACTTATGCTATACATAGTCCCGTTATCATTGCTTGAACAACGGAGAGACACTATGGACTGCTTGTCTGAGACTGATACTGGTTAGAAAAATAAACCTTTTCTGGCTACTTTGTGCTGGGCTGACCAATGAAAATGTTTGTTTAGCTGAGGGGTTGAGACAGTGTATACTTAAGTGCTCAGGAGTATTACTGCAAATTTGCTTGTGAAGAAGCTGTTTATAGATTACAGATACCAGTCAAATAACGCTTGTTAAAAGCTTTCTCTGTACTCAATTCGTTTCGACTGAAGAGCAATAAATATATTGGCGACAGAAGAAGAAGAACCGCATGATTTTTCTTTTGAAGGAACTATCTTTTTAATTGAAAACATTGGTTTGAGATGCACTTGTGTAGAATGGTGACATGTCATTAAGCAGAGGTTTATTGCAAATAAATCATTGTGAGAAAACATCAGAAATACACTGATGTCGGCATTGGTAGCACTTAACATACCGGGGGAATTTCTTTTGGTTAGAACTTTAACAAGGGAAAGCGGAAGTAAGCTAACGGCAGTACAAGATTAAAAGAGTATCTGTTTAGAAGATTTTCATTAATGGCTAATTGCATTTTAACGAGGCTCGGTAAAAGAATCACAGCTATAAAACGATTTGAAAAGCGACATTTTTGAGTATATATTATACATTATACGAAGCGACTATTTTTTTTATTACACGGTGATAGAAATGTCTTTTGAAATGTAAATGTGTCTTTCTTTTTCTTCAGTATCACAAGTTGAGGTAGACACGAATTTATGACCGCTAGGAGACATACTGTGTTTTGCGGAAATCTTTTAAAGCATAAAAAAATAGAATGCTTTCGTTGAGCGACGCCGACGAAAATTCTGGAAAGAAGTTGCAATTATATAAATATTTGGAATGGCTTTAATTATTGTTCAGTTTTCTGTTGAGAAGTGATTGCAGTTTTGCAGTATATGTTCAACTTGGAGCTCCTGTTGCAAGATTACTGACATTTGGGGAATACTAGGTACTTTATTTAAATTATATTTTAATAGATAGTGTCTTCTTGAAGAACATTTTTATATGACATCACATTTTAGTTAGTGCGAATCAGAAGCATATATGCCTTAGTAAAAAATCCCGGATCCCTTCTTTCATTACAAATTTTAATGTTCAATGAATAATTTCAGAAATGCTTGCCTACAGGTTTCGAAGTCAGCACATACGAGTTAATGGATTTTTACATTTTGATGATAGAACTGAACTTGAAATAAAATAACGAAGGAACTTGACTAATTTAGATTGTGTTTTGTGAAACTCTTTAGTAAAATTTGATCTCACTGCTGGGAGTATCTAATTTGAAACGGATAAATTTCAATAAAATAGTTTCTATCTCTTTATATCACATTAATTGCTAAGGCCCTCCATAATGTGAAGCGATTACTTTACTACGAAAGTATAGTGAGTTGTTCCATTTGAAAATACATAAATAGTTATTACTGCTGGCCACCAACGGAAGTGGAATTTGCTTGCCTAGACTTTGTTATTATAGACTGGGGGAATAATATAGTCATGATTGACGTTCTGTTTAAAGGCGGCTTTTGACCTGAAGGTCTAGGTGAACCAATTGTGATTTAGCAGTGCCTTATATTAGTTGTCGACACAAAAAATTAACGTAAATAGTTTTGTTGTTTGTATTGCTACTTGCTATTGATATCAATTATGTAAATACTGAAGAATCATCAACCTAGAGAAATGATCCACTTGTTGCTAATTCATTTCAAATGCTTTGAAGAGAATGAAGTTTTTCAGGCGACCACTTTAAATTGTAAAATATTAATCAATTCCACTAGAATGGGGCAAAAAAATTAGAAAATTATGATAGGCACCACGAAACTGAAAATACGCATAGAATTCCTGTTTATATTAGCGAAGATTCTAGTAAAATATCAACAATGATTTTATATTACTTTGAAATAAGACCTGTATGTAGATACTAAGCGTAATGTTTTATTTTCAGATAATTATAATTGTTCAAGTCATTGGAGCTTGCCATCTAGAAGGCCAGCTGAGAAATGAGGTGATGTTTTTTAAAATAAATATCTTTGGATTTTTAAATTTACGTATGTTTTACATTTACGAGGACCTTTATTATTTTTGACTAGAAATCAAACTTGACAGTTGTGATGAGAACTGAATTTTGTGTCTATTTCGTAAATAATATCCGATTGGTGCGTGTGGTGCTGGATCATTGTAGACTTCAGTTAAAAATAGGATCAGTAAAAAAGTTGAATTAGAAGTTGGTAGCGAAAGAACTTATTTATGGCCTTCTGGCATTAGGTTCAGGCCGAGAGGTCAATAAAAAGTTGAATTGCAGCTTGTTACAGAAATGTTATTTATTTATGGCCTTTAGGCATCTTAGAATCAGGCCGAGATCGGAATAGTTCAATAAAAAGTTGAATTTTAACTTGGTACTGAAAGTTTATTTATTTATAACCTTTAGCCATCTTAGACTCAGTCTAAGATTGGGTAAGATAGTATAAAGAGGAATTATGACTTGTTAGCAAAAATATTATTTATTTATGGCCTTCTGGCAACTTAGGGTCAGATCGTAGGGATCACAATTTTTCGCAATGTTTATTAGTGCCGGAATGAAAACATATAATATTTGTCCATGATACAAACTAAGATCGAACCAAATTACGAGAGAACCCTATTTGAAGTGAGGAATATATTTTTTTTACATTTTTGCTGGAATATGCATTTTGAGATAACATAGTATGCTTCTTATACATTTGTTGTACACTTATTCTTTACCTAAGACGTTATTTTTAAAATACTTATGGTCTTTTGACTATGAATTGCACGACTTGGGGCTGAAATCTCGGACAGAACAGGAGAGATTTTATTACAGAGTATTTCTGCCTGGCGCTTTGAGGTACACACAACCTCCTATACTAGTGTGTCTTTGATATTGAAGGACATCTTCGGAAGGATCTCCACCTCAGTTTGTACCATAGGTCAAGAAAATGTAGGACGCTACCTCCACATTTCCCATGCATTGTTCATGGCGTCTGAGTATCGCAAAGGGGATAGCTTGGGGATATATTTTGATACTCTCTTGTGAAGCTAAGAAATGAACTGTGGGTGCTGTTCCCAGACACGGACACAGAAGTACAACTGATAAACTAACACGTCATATATCTTCATATTTTCTCGTAACAGGCGTAAACTCGAACTTATACCTATAGTATTTGTGCGTGTGTAAGAGAGACTTAATATTTTTTAATTTTTGGACCTCGATATTATTTGTGAATGTGTGAAATGTTGTGAAACATTGAGAGAATCTTATAAACTATAATGTTGGAAGAATCTTGTTACTATATTTGATCAGTATGCTTTGAAACATATTTGGTAGAAAATTTGATTTTTTAAACTTCCCTTTTTCCTGAAATTTTGAGTCCAGAAGTTGTGACTTACTTAAAATTTCATCCCACAAAAATGTATTATTTTATTGTGCACCCCTTGAAACACATGTTAAACAGATTTTGTAAAACACTTTTTTTGAAAATTTACGTTGAATTTTTTCTATGTTCAATTTTCCTGAAATTTTTACAGTCCAAAAGTTGTGAGGGACTAGGAGTTTCATCCCACCAAAATTTAATATATTATTGTACCCTTTTTGAAAAAGATTTTCTACATATTTTGTAAAAACCTTTTTCAGGAATTTACTTTAATTTCTTTTTCAAAGTTACATTTTCCTGAAATTTTGACCGTCCAAAAGTTACGAGGGACTAGAAATTTTTACTCATCACTATTTAATAAGTTATTGTACACACTTTGAAAGGTATTTTAAACATATTTTGTAGAATACTTTTTAAGATTTTCACTTGGATTTTTAAAAAAAAGTCTAAATTCTACTTAAAAACGGCAACCTTCGAAAATGGCTACCTGTGGCTGAGCTATATAGCTGTTACACTGTTATAGATACCAGTTTGACTAAACTCCTATCAAAAAATAACAGTTACGAGTACTACTTATTCATATTACTTAAATTCATATACAATAGCTTGTGTAATATGCTTCGCATTTTGCAGTCTTTCACGAAAGTCTTAGTGAATTCTTTACGGTAGTATAAACATATACCATGAGATTTTATTTTATTCAAGGTAAATACTGAATCATTATTTCTTCTCCAATCATACTAACTATTTTCCATTCAAGTTGGAAATATTGTAAGTAGATAATTTTAGAATAAAAGTGGCAATAAGTGAACAGCTAGTCCGGAAAACAGGATACACCTCCTTAAGTACTTCTCCAAATAAAAATAGTTTACAAACTCCTAAGCTTGCGATTAATATTAATGAAGTTGAAATTGAAAATATACAGAACAGTTATTTTTCCAATAATACTTTACGACTGCGAAACCTGGAGTACGAGCTTAACAAATAAGCATAAACTGTGAATGTTTGTAAATAAGGTCTTGACGAAGGTATACGATCGGAAATGGAATAAGATTACCAGAGAATGGAGGAGACTATACATTGAAGAATTGCCCTCATAGTATGACTCATCCAATGATGTAAAAATAATGAAATTACGACAACTAAGATCGGCAGGCCATGTAGCTCGGATGGGAGAAAATAAAGACTATATTTCATTATGGTTGGAAAGGCAGATGCAAAGAGACCGCTGTGAAGACTGAGACAATGTTAGGAGGACAATATTAGAAAAGATCCTTGAGAAATAGGTGTTTATGGTGAAATCTAGCTTCATCTTACTCAGGATAGAACCTGATGGCGATTGTTTGTTACTGCGACAATGAACTTGCGAGATATGCAAACCAAGGAGTAGATAACTAAACTAAGTTATTTTAATGAATTTCAGTATATGCTCCTCCTCACAGATTGCTCAAAGCTGTCTCTCCTTTTCTGATAGGTGAGCAATACTACATAATATATTCACGTGTTGGCTACTTATTTCCGAAGCATGGTCAAGCTTTTATGTTTGACTAATATCTGAAACAAAACCAAATACGCATTTTTCCACATTTTCCACTTCTATTATGATTTGAAGTAAAATTTTGCCCAATATATTTCCGCAGGTTGAATTTACACTCTTATATATTATAAGAGGTTGAACCTTATTTTACAATACTGGAACGAAATTCCATACGAAAGTTTGATTTCTTAGTTGGTGGTTGGCCTGTTTTAGTGTAATATCTCCGAATTCAAGAAACACATTTACTTTTAATGTACTTCCATTGAAATCTAAATTTTTCAGCTTCAACTAATTCAAAATGAGAACACCGAGACGAAATTCCCCCGGTATGTTAAGTGCTACCAATGCCGACATCAGTGTATTTCTGATGTCTTCTCACATTGATTTATTTGCAATAAACCTCTGCTTAATGACATGTCAACATTCTACACAAATGCATCTCAAACCAATGTTTTCAATTAAAAAGATAGTTCCTTCAAAAGAAAAATCATGCGGTTCTTCTTCTTCTGTCGCCAATATATTTATTGCTCTTCAGTCGAAATGAATTGAGTACAGAGAAAGCTTTTAACAAGGGTTATTTGACTGGTATCTGTAATCTATAAACAGCTTCTTCACAAGCAAATTTGCAGTAATACTCCTGAATACTTAAGTATACACTGTCTCAACCCCTCAGCTAAACAAACATTTTCATTGGTCAGCCCAGCACAAAGTAACCAGAAAAGGTTTATTTTTCTAACCAGTATCAGTCTCAGACAAGCAGTCCATAGTGTCTCTTCGTTGTTCAAGCAATGATAACGGGACTATGTATAGCATAAGTGTGTTTACCTTAAATGATGAGTTCCACATTATTTCTTCATAAAAAATATTGCCTGATACACTGAAAAAGTTAAAAGATGTTATAAAATGAAATGTATTCTTCCACATAACATTCCACGGTTTTCGCGATGGGCGCTTTATACAGAGTTTTAACGCAACATATGCCAACCGACAACGTGGTGCCGGGGCGATAAATTAAAAATAATCGATTTATTCAATAATTATTACACTTTCATTAAAATATCAATCAAACCTAAACTTCGTGATCTACGAACATTCACGAATAAGCTTCGGTTAAGTCTGCAAAATAATTTCGAATATACTCCCGTTTAAAGGAAAAGGGAGGGGGAGGGTAACAGCCAATCACAGGCCTTCTGTGTTCTCATACCACAAACCTCTCAGCCAATCAGAAGCCACAAGAAGTGACACGATTGTACACCACTGCTACTGGACTTGAATAAGATATTTCCAATAGTTAATATATTTATTTAAAAAATGCTCGGAAACTATACAAAGTTTCTTCTTAGATAAATGATTAAGATAATGCTATGTAATAAAATTAATAAAGTATTTTTCCTTAACAGAATCGTAGCTATGGTGCGCGGAGTCCTCGGTTTCACCCAGCTCGTGGATATTTTAGCTTTATTTTTATATGGACTAGTTTAGTTACTTTAGACTTCGACCCCTCACGATTTACCCCCTAGCTCTTAAAATCCATAGCCATGTTCCTGCCGAGAACTGAAACCTGAGACCTTAAAGTCGTTTCCCTACCGCCGAAGACCGCTCAGATTGTGTTACACGATCTGAAGATGAAGTAAGGTCTTTGAGAAGACAAACATATAACCTGATCCTGTGAATTTTTCATATTTATCATTTCTATCTTTTAAATCATGAACATTTTGATAGTGTTGAAATGTATGAATAATTTCTTCGCAATTTACTTTTACTTAAAGTGGATGAAGTTATGAGAAAATTAATTGAGAAAGACGCTAAAGTAGAAGCTGATAGTGAGTGAACATGAACTTAATAAAAGTGATCGTGTTACACGAAAGATGAGAAATAACTAAAATTGTGTATTAACCGGAATTTTGAAGCTATTAAAACTATGATATTACGAATTAAGTTAAGCTAGCTTCTACTAATTGTTGCTGTATTTACATATAATTGTTTGTAACCTAGTAGTCATTCAAATTCTGATCAATCTAAAATATAATCAGATGTTTTCTATATGAAAAATTGAACTTGACAAACATAATATTTGTTTTTCCCCCTTATGAAATTTATTTTTTCCTGTTGGCATAGGTTTCTTGAACATCTCCCATGGATAAAGTGGGGTTACGTCGAGGTATGCTAAATACTCGTCCTCACTACATTCATAAAAGGCACTAAAGCACTCTCTCCCTTCAAATACGTTTTAGAACATAACGGATCTACAATTTCATTACATTCATTATTTATGAAATTCTTAATTTCAGGCGAGGATTGAATCAGATTTTTCCACTCATATTACCAGGTGGATACAACTTTCATTTTACAACTAGATTCAAGAAATTTTTCTCTTGCGAATGTTGCCTTGTATCGACATCAATAGGATAATGTCAAAGCTGAGTAATACAGGTATGTCCATGCCAGTAACAGCTAAAGAATTCGTAAGCAGTACCATTATCCTTATCATATCCATCCAGTTTAAACCGCATAAATTGAACTTCACCACCATTTTCTGGAGTTTGTAATTTAATGTTATTTTTTAAATCCGTATATTTCAACCTTTGTTTTGTCGTCTTACTTTGTTGGTCATGATGTTGGAAACCTAAGGGCGGGATGATTGGAATGGCATTTTCTTTGAGATAACGTAAACGAAAGCATTTCATTGCACACGAGGCAATAGTGCTTGTCTGCAGAAAACAATATATATAAACCCGTTTGTTCTTCAAAAACGAATCAAGGCTGGTGTCATAATTAAATCATCATTCTTACAATACTCTAAGATCTCTTTTTAAAATCAAACCTTAACTTATGAAAACACATTCCTTGTGCCAGGCAGTAATTGCTACTGCCTTTTTTCTGATTTTGACTCAGTATCATAAAACTAAACTTTCAGATATAGTCCAACATAATTTTGATGTTTAGGAGTGTTAAACAAATATGGTAAATCAACTTTCTTGAGAGATTCAGTCAAACCTAGTGTTTTACGTAGGTCAGGAAATTTAACACCCATGAACAAGTATATTTCACGAAAAATGATATTATTTACACTTAGCTGAATAATCTTTTGTGTATGTCCAATAATGTCAGGTAATGAATCTTGTTTTTCCATGAGAAATCGTGCTACTAGTAATGAATCAAAACGAGGCCCGTTATGTGAAAGTCCTACTACTTTGTCAAATTTAGGGTCCTGCTCTGAAACATGAATTATTATTACAAATGTTTCCATGTTATAAAATCCCTCTGACCTTTTGCATTACCACAAATACTAAAAGTATAATTTTGTTTCATATTCTTACACTTATGACACCGATGAGATGCACAAATTAAACTGGGCACATGTTCACATTCTACGTTTTCATTTTTATTTACTAACATTGTCTCCACATCAAAGATAATATATAAGAAACTATTGACGCGTTTTCGTTTTGTTGGTTTAAGAAAAGAAGAATGAGTTTCATCAACGTGAATGTTACTTTGTTTACAATAATGTTTACCACAAATATGTTTTATTTTTCGACTAAGTCTATCAATCTTCACACCACGCTTAGAACAAAGTTGTACATAACATACAGGTTTCACACTGACTTTTGATTTATGTTGTTATAACAGGTCAGATTCGGAAACATGCGATGACAATAGTGACATTTCACACCCTTCTCATTAATGCTATCCATATCGTCATGATACTCTTAAGAATGAAAATATAAATATTCACATTTATGAAATCGAAGTTCCTCATAAGGCATAAGACAATGATAACAAAACCCTTTACTTACTAAAAATGCTGTGATACTTTCAATTACATCGTAATGGCTGTCTTCATATCTTAGAAACAATTTCTTATCCGCTGGTTGCCCCGAATACAGTATCACATACTTCTGGCTCATTTGATCACGTACATACAAAATAATATGATATTCGTCAGCATAATATTTCTGAAATTGATCTACATCTTCAATATACCCACAATTTTTACGGGAATAGTCCGATCCCGAGATCAAACCAAGGACTTCCCGACTCCTACAGGGGGCATCATACTACAGCTCCAGACCACTCGTACATTGTAAAACAAACGTGAATATTTTAAACATGATTATCCTCCAACACTCTAAATGAAAACAAGAATAACATCAAAGCACACACACATATATATAATCGGCAGGTCCTTGGTTTGATCTCGGGCCGGACCACTTGACTGAGGCTTTCTCCGGTTTTCTCAACGTCACCAGGCAAAACCCGGAACGGTACCTTAGTTTAAGACGAGGATCGCTTACTTCCTTATTTTCCTTTCCCAATGTTCATTGTTATTCAGTTGCTATGTAAAAGGCTTTCGAGCTCTATTTGGGGATGTTGCGAATAAGTAAATACAGAACGTCTACAATACTAAACTGCAGTAGCCTATCCGACGTATGTAGAAAAAGGATTTATCTATAAAAATTAAAATTTATTAACATAGTAATAAATGTATGACTCACCGTGGTGCACAATTTCAGTCAATGTGTTGGTTGGTATTGTCTCTCAGCCGCTAACTTGGAAATGTCATGATCAAACGAAGACACTTTTAAGTGAAGATCTGCCTCAGCATCAAGTCTTTTTGAACCACTTCTATTACATTTCCAAAGTAATTTATTATGCTATTTTTATATTTTTAAAATACTCACTCGTTTTTAAAGCAAATCAGAATATTTACTTCCAACGTGTCTTTGCAGTTTCGATGGTTTCATGCACTCATTCGATAACACTGCACAACATACAACACATGGGATTTTTGACCACCCTTTGCCTCTAGTACAGAAAATCCCACCTGTAAATATTTATCAAAATATTTGTGAATTTTCTTTTGAGCCCTGATAGTTTTCTTCCTTTTTCCTTCAATAGTTGTTTCCTTCAATAGTCATTCGTTTCTCTGTTCCGAGTTTTAGCGAACCAGATTTTAGTCACCTCTGCTAAATCGCACTTACGAGGAGGTATACAAAAGAAACCAGAATTTTGTAATAATAATGTGTGTATTTATTTTTGGGTGTTACAATTTGAATCGCTTTCAAAGTACTGTCCATTTGATGAAAAGCACCGGTCTAAACGTGTTTTCCATTTTCGAAGCGATCGTGAAACTTTTGTGAAGTGTTACAATTGCTCTTAATTGCTCCCTCGAATTTTTGTCACCTCTTCCACATCTGCAAAAAGGTACCTTTTGAGGATTTTTCATTAGGGGAATAAAACTAAGTAACTCGGAGCAAGTTTGAGTAAATATGGTGAGTGCAAAAGCTGCATCGTGTTGTTTCGGTTAAAAATTGTTTCACAATCAAAGTTTTGTGTGCTGGTGAGACACGAATTTTACTGCAACTCTTTCTCTTTTCATTTTACATTCTCTTGCTCAGGGTCCGTTGGGTGGAAATCCAGGGCGCACAAAACAAATCAACAAGTTTTTCTGTAGTTCTGCGACGGTCTTCCATAAGCAGTCCATGAATTCTGGCGATGCTTTTGTCCGTTCGGGAGGTCGAGGGCTGTCCTGAGCGAGGTTGGTCTTCAAGTGACCTCGAAGCGGAAAAAACACTCGTAAAGTTTGGTTTCTCCAACAGAAGCTCCCTAGCAAGCTGTTTCAAGCATTACAGTTGTTTTCCCAAACAGAAAACAGAATTTCATAGTCTCACACTTCAGTAACCACAGAAAATGCCGAACAAGCGAGAGGCGATTAATAAAATTATTCATTGACACCACGACTTAATTTGATAACGCTGGTCAGTATACTTATGCAGAAGGATCCCAGCAAAAAGCATCTACCGGCAGAAGGATATACTACGACGGATTCCGTTCATTAGAGAACGATTCGGTTTGTTTTGTGTCCCCGTCGTACATACACACAAACAACCTATAAACATATTGTCCCAAAAATATACTACTATCCACTAACACGAACTAATCAAAATTGGCTGTAATCTGGAACATGATTCAGAGTATATCTTTCAAAGCCCCTTTAAGACCTGCATTTGGATTAAGACAAAGAAATAGTCATGTACAAGTGTATGCTCTCAACCGACAAGTTCAGGAACCACAGCACAGGATCAATGCAGACAGGGCATCCATCCTTCCTCTTATTCAAATTTCCTCCCCTGCTGGTACTTGCAACCATATCCACTTATATTCCCAAATGTTGCTTCCACTTGAAAATAAATAAAAAAAAAGGTTTTATACGAAGTGAAGGAGAACAATGCGCTGGAGATAATGACTGAAATTTTTCAAGGACAATGTGGAAAATTCCCAAGTGTCATAATACTGTGCTAATATAATGAAGTCGCACAGGAAAATAGGCATGTACGTATGATTACAGTACATAGTAATTACAGTAATTGAACGTATCACAGCATTTTTAGTAAGTAAAGGGTTTTGTTATCATTGTCTTATGCCTTATGAGGAACGTCGATTTCATAAATGCGAATATTTATATTTTCATTCTTAAGAGTATCATGACGATATCGATAGCATTAATGAGGAGGGTGTGAAATGTCACTATTGTCATCGCATGTTTCCGAATCTGACCTGTTATAATCAACACAAATCAAAAGTCAGTGGGAAACCTGTATGTTATTATGGACAACTTGGTTCTAAGCGTGGTGTGAAGATTGATAGATTTAGAAGAGAGAAGATTTATCACAAACGAAAGAATACCGAACAGGAATTTCACATTCCGTATTTGTGCGTGTGTGTCTCAGATTGTCTTGCGGACCCCAGGCTGGGGAAAGTTGGTGTAAATAAATCACTGCTTGTCTTGTATTTTTGCTTTCAACACAAACATATTCGTTAATATAGCCGTCTTGTGGGGAACGTCAGTTCAGGCACGCTAGTTGTTCTAACCAAAGACAAAAAGGAATGTTATGCTGCCCGGGTTATAAGTGCGAGTGAGTTGTGTACATGTGACTGCTATTTGATCAAGTTGCCTTCGATTGTTTTAGTTTTATTTCTTGTCTTGAATAACATGGCATGGATAGGCCTAACTAGTCAGGTAAACATGAGTCATTCTTCAAACCTTAAGTAATCTTTAAAAGAGACGTTAACCTTGCAAGAATTGTTTTTGCTAGATAGTGATGTAAGACATCAAGTAATCGGAAATATGGATTTGCTTGAATTTGAAAATTTGCATGGCAATTTATAAGATCCAACACGAAAGTGTCAAATGTCATATTAAAGATAAAAGGGTTTTAGATAAAACGATCTCGTTAATTACTTTGTGTAATGAACGTATAATTAAAAAGAAAATTGTTTCTGATCTGGATACGGTCACTGACTCGTCTAGCCACACAGAGGTCCACGGTTCTATTCTGAATAAAATTTTGAATAGTGAAATTATTTCAAGGAGGGTCCTATTTCACTTGACAGTTCGAAGATGAGTAGTAAATTGATAGAAAAGATACATATGTCCATGTTAGAAGGATTTATAGGGTCACAGAGTGTGTGTGACAGGAAAAAATCCCAGCTGTTATATGTTTTCTTTGTCCGTCTAGAGCATTTCTTTGTATTGGGACAAGATGTACGGTGGCCTACAAATGAAGCGTCCAAATTAACATGGGTTTTCACACCTTTCTAGGAATATCGTATTTTTATGAGGTTCATTCGAAAAAATGACTCATTATCCTCTTCAACATATTTCGTAAAATTATGAAGATATGAACAAAAGTTCCATAAGAAAGTTGTTACGTGGGCTACTAAAAGTTCCTTTATTTCGAACAAGTAAAATTATTTCAAGTTGACACTCAGATCTAGAAGAGATATACATATTTGAAATCAGCATAAAAACTAAATTTCTGTGTATAATATTAGGTACCATTGGCCAGTGGTTCAAGAGAAATTGGCGGGAAAATTTTAAATAGCATTGCTTTTGGTACGCTAATTGTAAATATCTGACGCTATTTTTCACTCAATCCCGCGCACTACGGTGACAGATAGCCAAGGGACACTGAAGTTTGCGAGTAACTGTACTCATGTTCACCAGAGACACTGGTACAAGTGAAGAATTGGGTAGAATCCGTAGAGTAGCACTCGATTACTAACAAGCAAACATATTGATAGGGTACAAAAATATGAGTCTTTCCTTACGTCATGATTAGCATGTCAAAATCTGTGCGCTTGTAAATTTTATCAATCCGAGCGCCATTTATTTGGGAGATATTGATGATACAATAGTCCGATTCTTGTCTGTGGAGAGTGACATAAAACTGTTGAAATACCATTATACTTTTAAATTTCTGAAAGAACTGAAAGCAAGTGCATAGTAATAGATATTGGGTGGAGGCACTACCTTTCGGAAGGTATATTTATCATGGCCGTCATGTTGAAGTCCGCCATACTGAATCTCGATTGATTTTCTTAAATGGGAAGCAGGTCGTGTAATATGTCATTCTGGGGTAAAAATTTACGGGAAATACGCTTCTGAAGTCAGTATTGCCGTAAACGTAAAATTGTGAGAGATGACACATGTGAGTGTGGGTATGCGTCTAGCATGGGGTAATGGATAGAATATCCTTTTTGTCCAAATTTTGAGGAATGCATTTTGAAGTTAGCTACTGTGAATGCCATCTCGGTCTTTGATGCTAGGGAAAGTTACTTTCAGCTCAAGTTATCATCGATATGTTCTAAATATACTTCCTTTTGTCTTAGATGGCCAGCCAGCTATTAGAATTTCAGCGTATTCCGATGGAGATGAAGATTGGATCGCAATCGCTCTCGAGAGCGTTGAAAGATGTCTTCGCCGGATTGGAAGATGGAGTGTTTTTCCATTATGATGACATCATGGTAATGTCCGCGGCGATCGAAGAATATAAGAGAGTGCTTTGTAAAGTGTTTGGCACGATAAAGGAAAGGACAACATCAGTCTGTTTCAAACCGAAGCGGAATTTTTAGGCTTTTTAGTTGTCAAAGGTGAAATGAAGATGTTACCATCTAGAGTTGAGATCATACAACGACTCGCTGCCCGAAGAACAAGAGGGCCGTAAGGAAACTAGTGGGCTTCCTCATCTATTATTCCAGCTACATAGAAGGTTAAGCACACATACTAGAACCGATTACTAAGTTTTTATGTTCCAAAGAATCGTTTCACAGAAGTGAACTACAACAATGGGTTTTGGATACCATCAAGGAAATGTTTCGGGAAGATGTTTTGAGAATCCCGAACTTGAACGAGACATTCTATGTACACTGTAATAGGTCTTTGCACAGTCTTGGTGGAGTGATCTTACAGAAGGATGAGAATGGGGAACTGAGGCCGTGTGCGTTCTACAGTCGCAGAGTGAAGCAAGCTGATTTTAATAGACCTGCTTATTTGATCGAACTGATTGCTCTGTACAACTTAATTATGCGTTACAGGCATTTTCTTTGCAATCTCTTTGTAGTATTCCCAGACAACCTTCCGTTGATTTACATCATCAGCTCACCGCGAAGCATGAAAATATATAGAAATTTGGACTGATGGAATTCGACTTTACCATCAAGTAAATATAATTTAGGGGGAACAATTATAAGTGATTTTCTATCTCGAATGTACGATCAAATGATGTTTGATATTTTAGAGAAAGATCCTGATGGTGATCAAGTGGCGAAGGAGACGCATGGGAACTTGTGCAGTTTATGGACTTTGCCCTTGGTGCATGATATAAGGAAATATTATCAAGAGGAACCCGATACAATAGACGTGTAAAAGGAGGTGGAGTCCAAACGTAGAAAAACTGGTGGTTATAAGTTAAGTCATTGATGTACAAAAGAACTAGGGTGAAGACCAATTCCTACATAATCGTGTTACCTAAGAAATTACACAGCATGATTTTAGGTTTTTATCTCAGTGGCGTCCCGAGGGGCGGACACCAAGGCTTTTGAAGACTGTGGGCAAGATTACCAACTATTTTCCTTGGGGTAAAATGGTCTTTGATGTGAGAGCTTATGTGAGATCACGTTATAAATGCCAGTTAGCGAAATCTAGTAACCAGAAAACAAGTACAATTGATTTCTAAATTCAGTACAGGGGATCGTACATCTGGATTTAACTGGAACTATCCTAACTAGTTTCGTATTTAGCACAGTGTTATTGTGTCTTGACGATGCCAATAGGTTTCTGCATTAATACCTCTTCGTACTGTAACATGGCAGTCTATATCTAGAGCTTTATATAAGTTATTCTGCCAGTTTAGCTTCCTAGAGTCGATCACGACAGACGGAGCAGGGTACTCACGTTCTAATTACTTTAAGCAATTTGTGTATGGTTAAATATGAAACACATACGCGTTTTCCCCGGTAGCAATTATGTGTAACAGTACGCGAAGGCAATGAAGGCCTAAGGACGTATACTGGAGATAAGCAGACAAAATGGAGTACGTTCCTTTCGGAGCTACAACGTTCTCTAAGTTCAGCCTTGCTCTACGATCTAAAGTACTCTCCTACGTGAACCCTTGGATCCTTCGTTGATCAAATGCGAAATCAAAGATGAAGACATACCTAGCAATGAAGATGTTTGGAGAAATGCCATGAACAACATGGAGTAAGCAAGGAAAGAAAGAGCATCTACAATAAGAGGATCGTCCCGTTGACATTCAATGTTGGTAATCAGGTTCTGAAACGATCCCAAGTTAAGTCTTCGTTAAAGGATAAGTTTACGAAGTATTCGGGTAATGTTTATTGCGGTCCTTATAACAAAGACTCTTTCCGCACTCCGAACACCGTAACATAAATTGATGATGACGGAAAGAGAGCGTGGAGTCACAACTCTGTCTTGAAAAGGTATATTTAGAGTACATAATTAGTTAGGTTGTAAGGTATGATTATGACGGTTTGTATTACGGTTTCTTGTAGATTTTTACTATGGATATGGAAGTGAGATTGTGAAAATTACTGCTGATGTTTTAGATGCAAGACACCTTCGTACTCATATTGTTTCGTGGGGGGACTCTTGTACTGTCCAGTAATTTGATATGGATGTTTATTTATGATTTTTAAGGCTAATGTGTATTTCTAGTTTCTTCTCGAATATTTGGTGATTTTGAGATTGAAATTATTCGATCTGCCATTTTGTATTTTATTCTTGATTAATGGCGTTGTTGTTGGCCGCGCCATCTTATCTTCCTGCTTTGCAGTTCGACAAAGATATGCCTAGGTATGCCTCAAACCTATTGTTATGGGTGTCATATATATATATTGCATTATCATGATATTTTGTTCTTGAATAGTGCCAAATAGTGCCGTGTTCTGTTTTGTTCATGTTTTGGTCTGTGTTTATGAAGAAGACACTCAGATTTGTTATCCAGGGTATTTCACGTAACGTATAAATAAAAATTTTCTGTTTGATATATTTTAGTGCAGTTTGTGAAATATTGAGATATCATAATGTCTGCTATGACAGGACAAGTAGTCACAACGTGGTCTGGAATTTTGGAAACCACTTAACAAGGAGAAACGTAGCTTGTATCTTAAACAAATGACATGTCACCCTACACTTGTGAATTCCAGGCGTGAATTCTACGCGTTTGGTTCAGGGGGTCTTGTACTTAGCGCCCTTTACAATATGTCATTTCTTGAAAGTGGCGGTCGGTACTGTGTATACCGTGATGTCAGCCGTTCTACCATAGTTTGGCCCTCCAAGGTGGGGGTTAGATCGCTAAAGCATCCTAAAATGGCAAAAAAAGTTCTAGGTCAAAACCTAGAATATTTTGACGAAACAAACGAAATTCCACACAGGCTGACGTACTGATTGGTGTCTGGCCACTCCTGACCGCTATTTAGAAAAAAGTGCTTAGTACTTCATCTTTGCTAGTTCTTGTAAATATTTCGACCAAACAAGCTATATTACACTCAGATGGTATTTATGTCCTGTTTGAAAAATGAACTTTCTGTTTTATCTTCGCAACCGTATTCCAGTAAGTATTTTAACCAAACAAACGATGTTGTTTGGTAAAATTAGAGCACTTCGGCAATTTATCGCATTTCCTCTCTGACGAACTGGGCACCGTCTCGCACTCATTTGCCATGAAAACGGAAACCTCTCGGCGACAGTTCTTTTGATAACCGTGGGTCTGAGTCCATGGAAACCGGGGACCAGCGACCGTAGCAACCGTTACTATGGGAACGATGGGATGCATGGCATGCTAATCGTCCGCTTGACAATCGGGCGCATGAAAGAAATATATTTGCCCCATTATAAGTAATTTAGAAATCCATTGAACACATATGACTGATATTTTACATATGAAGTATCAGTTGTTTGTAGTGAACCACTAATCATGGGAAAACGGGCAGAAGAAACTCCTACCAGCGGCAATGAGTTTCATACCAAAGCATTCGGAATCAAAGTTCCACTTATCAAAGAAAGCTCAGTCAGGGGTCGCTGGCTCCGACATTTCGAAATACCAACAAAGCTCCAAACCATGCAAAGAATGAGCTAGCTCCTAGTTCAAAAGTGAAGCACAATTCATTCTCTCCCACAGAATGACTGGCTGTATAGTGCCCAGAGGCTTTGGCCGGACGGACAGGTCACAGGCAGCAGGGCCTGCCTAAATCGATCGGTGCGGCGCAGACTAGCAGTGATGTCGTCTAGCTCAACTCGGTAGAATCTCGCTAGCCTCTCATGACTTCTTCCTTGCTGTCTCAGTATTTATGTCCAATCCGGGAATGCAGGAATTTCTTCCGTGTTGAGCCAACAACCCCAGCGTGACAGTACAAATAGTTTCATGTCTGAGCTAGAAACAGTGGCGGTTTCGAAGTGCGTTAACCCATCCATCAATAATATTATGATATATCCATTACCGAAAGCAACTACCAATGAAATTATAAAACGCATGTTGGATTATATCAAACGTTATGGATTTTCCGAAAGATGTTTAACCGACAATGGTTCCCAGTTTGTGTCAGAGAAATCGAAAAGAATTTTGAACATAAATAATTTCAAAGGTGCTACTAAAATAGTTTATCACCCTAATCGAATCCGATTGAAAGGAATAACAAGGAGATTGGAAGGTTACTTACAACTTTTTGAAGCACCAATAACCAGACTTGGAATCTGTACATCCCTCAAGTAGTACACTTTTAAAATCAGACTGTGAACGAAAACATTAATACAACTTCGCAGGAAATTTTTGCAATACCCCAGCATCTCATATTTTAGCTAAGTTACATATAATTATGAACCAAATGATGAAGATATTGACATCAAAAGAACTAAAATTCATTTTTTTTCGAAAAAGCAAACAAATTGACATAATTAATGTGAAAGTTAAATTCAATGATATAGTTTATTGTAAAATTCATAGCCAAACTAGTGCTACATCTTATAAAATTCATATCTTCTAATTATATCAAGGTCCCTATAAAGTGATTGCAACTAGTAATAATACTGTACATTTGGAAGATACGTTTACAAAAAGACAAATCATGTAGACACTAGTGAAATTAAAATGTTTAATTACACACAAGATGAGAAGCAACAGCTATTAATATTATGAAGGAAAATCAGTGTTGAATACTACATATTCTACACTTAATAACTTACCTTTATTTCCAACAGGAGGAAGCGTGGCAGCCTTCCTATACAGGCTAATTTGTATGTTATTTAAAATTTCTTTTGTATTCTCAAATATTTATATTTATTTTCAAATAATTATTTATTGTGTTGATGAATTAATTAAATTAAAATGAAATACATGAGAGATCATCTTAAACCATCTATCAGTGTAAAATTCAACTTCGGGAAATCTTCCGATATGATGCTGAATAGATAGCGCTATTATTTTTCATCATGAACTATGATAATGAATTTATATTTTTATTATGGAATTTGCGTTTTAATTTTATTATTTCAATCACAATCCTAAAATATTACATGTGAGAATTATTTTGGATTTTGAATAGTCTTTGTTGACTTAACAATTTTCAATTAGCATATGTAATCATATGTAATACAATTGTAAATATATTCTCTGAAGATTTTCTGTGACTTTGAACCGATTAATTTTATATGTTAAAAAACTGCTTCGGATGGCCTGTTCTGGAGTTAACCAACTCCATGACTTAAATAAAACTGATGCCCGAATCATCGTCTAGAGGTTTTTGGTTGTTTGTTTTACCGTTACACCTTCACCTGCTGGAAATCCCAATATATGGTCGTAGCACGCCAGACGTCTACGAGGGGGTGGAACTGGGTCACGCCATATAGTTTGCACGTCCGACTTGTAACAAGCACTCCCTTGCTAGCTACTCTTACCACGATAAGACCCCAAATAATTCAGAGTCGTTCATGATCTACTCTTATAAAAGTTATCCAGAATCTCACCGTAATAATAATCGCCAACGAAAGCACTTGAAACAAAGGGGAGGATCCTCTAAGGGACCCCACAATTAAGTACTCTACTATGCAGGTAGGTAATTAAGTTGATATTTGAATTCAAGAACAAAACTAAATTTCAATTTGGATAAGAACAGTATAATCGAACTAATAGTTGTTTCATTTCTTCAAAAATTACAAACAATATACAAATCGAACCTGTTCAATTTCCATATAACACACGAATCGAATATTTCTTCAGAAAGAATTATACTCACGAAAATACACAGTAAATATACATACATATAATATACACTATAATAACACTCAATCTCCCGATTATCAGTATATCCAACTCTATATGTAGAAATTACCACTTGGATTCCTATATCCCCAAAATTTGTGGTTTTCGGTTTAATTCGAATCAAACCGTTGTTCTGATAATAGGAGCCCTCAAGGAACGCGACGAAATAACTGAATACCAAATTCCAACTCAATACGACCAATATTACCGAAGTTACAAGATAATGCCTACAAGCCCTGCTGCCGGCCATCCACTTGAAAATTTCGAAACAATATAGAAAAGAGATTTAATCCCTAACGAATTATATTCCCACCAACTAGAAATGTAATAAAATGTCCTGACAAGACGATATGCTAAATTTAAACTCGATAGGACAGATATTAGCGAAGTTATGAGGTAGTGGGATCGATTTCTGCTGCCGCTCAACCAAACAAAAAATGGTTGCAAAGACAAAAGTAGGTTTACGTTAATACTTCCATCACAGTCGTGGATAAGTATCTTTGAACACGCGCTTACGTATCGGATACTAATCACGTGGACACTCTCAAACCTGAAATTCGGAAATTCTGAATAATATCTTCTGATATCGCAAGAATAGACATTAGCAAGATAATCACTACCGCTTCTAACCAAGATTAACAAAGAATAACATAAGATGACAACAGATTCGGTAGATATCAAACTCAGCACGTTGAAATTCAATCTGCGTTCTAGCTCGCAGAAATTCGATACAATTGTAAGACCTTGATATATAAAATTTCTCGACGTACTTGACGACTTTTGCAATAAACTATTTCAGAAATATCGTTCTTCCCCACGTTTGAGGAATTTACTTCACGCGACAAAATTGAAAATTCATCTGGAAAATAACACTTACCAACAAATTCGTAAAATTGCCGATTCTTCGAAAAATACTTTCCACACAAACTCGCAGACGCAAATCGAAAATTCAGAAATCCCACAAGTATGGAAATTAGGAATACAACCAATACTATGGACTTCATATATATAACGACTAACTCAATATTTAAATCAATATAATGATGGAGCTAAATTTTACACACCTTGCCCCTCTTTCTCACAGGCAATTATATGAACCTCATGGTCTCTCACATCGCCGTCAAAGTTGGTAGTTACAATTTAGTCTGTCACACAATGTTTCACGCCTCTTTCTCCAAGAAAACACTGTTCAGTAATATAAATAAAAGTTAGTAAAACAAAAAAAAAATACTAGAATAGTTTGGTGGGATAAAAGTGTAACGAAACCACAAAATGTTCGTTACAGAGTTTGATAGCGCTTCTTGTAATCTTCAACGTACAAGAACCCATGTTAGTTAGTGAAAGTGAATCTAGTGTTCAAAGAGGTCTAATGGAATAAATAACCTTGAGAAGAAGTGAACACCGCTTCATACTGTAGATGTGAAAATACGAGTATAATATACTGGGTGTCAGGAATAGTAAGTTACTCCGGCTCATTCTTCATTGTCAATTCTGAGTGGCAAAATCTTGGCGGAGTAATGGGAGGTAGTGGGTTCCATTACAACGGCAGACCATCTTTACAGAGGTTTCCGAGGGTTTTTACTAAGTCACACCAGTCAAATTTAGGGATTGTACCTTCAACGTAGGCCCTGATCGACATCTTCCCGAATCCTTTACCCTTGCCTATCCCGGTCTAAGCCTTAGATGCCTAAAGGCCACAAATTATATTCAAATTCATTGTAAATTCAAAGTGCGTAATGTTAATAACAGGACATATAGATTATATCCATTTTTAAAATACAGTGGTAGAGGAAACTCACAAGTAGAAGCAGAAATGCAAACTAAATCTTTTAAAATGAACTAAACCTATAACTATTAGCCTATAATTTTACCAATTTGTTTCATGAAAGTAAAAAAAAAAATGTTTTTCAGCTGTCGGATTCGTGTCCTCGTGTCAAAATTATAAATGTTCGCAAGTAGTGTGTCTTTACTAACTACGCCACCGCGCCAATGAAATCAAGCTCTCAATCAAACACTGATATTGCACACTAAATTTGCTTCAATTCTTTTTGTTGTTTAAAATCAGTTGTCGATGTTTAAACTTAATCATGTGTGTTGTTTTAAGCCTTCAAATTTCTGAATCACAGAGCGTTATAATATCTTACCGGTCGTATCAAGGTTTCTATACTCTCTACGGGCTGGTCGTATTAAACACTGGTGAGTTTGGTCATGTGACTTCTGAAAATAGCCAACAAGCTACTAGTGGTGGATTTTTTTTTTTTTTCGAGAAACAGAAATTATTAGAACTTGTGAAATTTAGATTTGTAGCTTGTAACTGGTGAACTAGTAGACAGACTAGTATTTTATTAGAAACAGGCTCCTAGTGGTGTTTTAATAAGATACATATTGGTACTGTCTTCTCAGCTTTTAAAATAGCTCATGGTTGAAATGTTTGCTTTCTAAATCAACGCGAAAATAACATGAGTGGAGTCCTGGTTGGGACAGAATACTGTTCCCGGTGGTAAATAGTTGATGCTAGTAACTTCTTTTCATGAAATGACTAAAGTGTAGAATTTGTGAGCAAGCATCCAAGTTACGTGAAACTAATTGTGACCTTTCCAAAGCTTCTAAGCAGACACACAAAGTAGTGAATAAGACTTTCTCACGCCACTGGCGATGACAAATGTAATTATAATACTATCTTAGTAAGTGGGAAACTCAGCCCTATGTAGTATGGTGGTTACCTTGTTGGACTTCAGTCTGTAGATTTAGGTTCGATTCCTCAATTAAGGCACGACTTTTCTAAAAATATACTTGTATGAGAATGATGACCTGGTTGCGAAATGCTAGTAATTGGACAGTCGAGACAATAATAAGTATGTGTCATCGTAATACATCAATGCAATTGTTTCATGATTAATATCAATTTCCCTAGCATTTTTCCTTTCTTAGATCTGATCGTGTTTGTCTCTTCCTTTATTTCTCTTTCTCTGTCTGTTTTTGTTCGGTTATGTGTGCATGTGTACGTTTTTATCAGAAGAGAAAGAGACAGAGATAGAAACAGAGAGAAAGTGAGGATAACTTTTTTGATCCTAAATATAAAAGTAAATCCTTTGTAAAGGCTATTCCTTTATCCCCATTCTCTCTTTCTCTTTCTGTGTGTGTGTTTGTGCTTGAACAAGACAAGTTTTGTTACATTGCATAATGAAGATTCCTGCGTGATGTCCATATTGTTATTTTCCTTTACTTTACATTAATTCCTATTTTAAATTCAACGAAATTTCTGCCTATCTATCTCGTGGTTCTCTAAATGATTCTCAACTACTCAACTTTCTTCCTTCAAATGAGAAATAACCTGACATGCCATGTTTTGGCGCATGCTTGTACTGTCATATTGTCATTAGGCTACACTGGGGTGCTACCGGTGCCTCGGTATCTGTTGCGTATACCAACGCATATACTGTATGTCCACCAGGGTGGGCCGAATTTTTTTCAGATATTGGGGTTCGAGTTGTCATCAAAAGTTGTGCATTGGTAGCAAACAAAGCCATGTCAAATATGGCCGTCCTTAAGCAATATTTAACCCGGACTCTGAACCCCTAAAAGGCCCAATTGTTTCTTGCAAAACAAAAAATAAATATATTATACCAGGTTTCGCATTTTGGCGTTCGTGTAGTTATGAAAAGTTGTGTATTGGCTCGAAATGTAGCCATGTCAAAAATGTGGCCCTGCTTGGCCGTCAAGCGTTTCTGGCCGTTTTCAAACTAAAATTTTCGCGGGCTGCGGGGCCCAGTTAGATATTTTTGATCTGGCTGTGTTTCAACGAACAAACATAACATAACATTCTACAACTTTTGCCCGCTACTCAAACTCAAATTTCTAAAAAAAAAAATCGCTCTTTTCAAAATTACCATTTTTTGGTCCCCCTCCCCCCCCCCGCGGGTCCGGGTAAATATTTTTTCATCCGGCTGTGTTTGGGGCGAACAAACATAACAAAACATTCTATAAATTTTGCATGATACGCAAATATTAAAATTTAATATTACTTTTAACAATTTCTTTCGGGGTTCTCAAAACGGCTGATTTTTTTCTTCTTGAATTAATGATTATCAATTGAAATTATGGTCTGATGTCAGAGATTAAGAATAAGCAACTTATTGTTGGTTAACTGGGATTGTTTGTTTGTGTACACATTTTAAATAGATCGACAGTGAGGTTTTTTTGTACAGAAATTAACATAGATAAATTAACTTAAAAGAGTTTTAAATAATTAAACACAAATCTATGTTCGCTTATGGGAATGATTTCTGTCAGGAAAAGGGTAAGATATAAGTTGTAAATCTATGTTCTGTAATCATTTATGTACTGAATTGTGTTAAATGATGTATGTGTGTTAAATGGGAGATCTTTATGTTTAATGATAAAGCACTTATTTGAAATATACTTACTCGTTTTATTTAATCGGAAAAGTGGCTGTGTAGTTCTTACTCCTATCAGTCATAAAACATACTGAGGTAGCTGAAGCGCCTTCAGTAGGTTATAGAATTATGCTGAGTGTGTATCCTCCACTGGTTTACATATTTGGAGCACGCAAGTACTTCATGCCGGGATAGTTCAGACGCCATGTTGGGTCCTCAAAAGCCAAAGGAATTCATGACAAGAGAGTAAAACTCAGAGATTAAAGAGTCAATGTTGTTAGGGCCGGAGCAAATAAAAATAGGTGAACATCGATTTTAAGAATAGTATATTCAAACATATTTTACGCATCGTTATCATATCAAGTTAAAGGAGTAATGAAAGAGTACTTTAACAACAATTAAGAAAAGAGCAAATGGGTGGCTGGAAACGGACTTGTATTACAAACCAACAACGGGACATGAGTTCTTTGAGGCCAGCTCAGCACACGCAACGCTACTGTAAAAGTCAAGGACTGAGACGCTGAAGAATAGTTGACAACCAAGCAGAGGGCACAGCAAAAATGTAATCAAAATAACAATAACAAAACTTCTCACAAGGGATACTAGACAAGAAACACACAGTAAGCAGAAGGGACACGGTATAATCTTCCCTCTAACATACCACTCAAATTATGAGAACAACCTAAACAGACTAATCCAAAAATTTTGGAAAATATATAAGAAGAGAATATAGAAAATGAAGAATTCTAGAAGAGAATGCCACAGAAAACACCAATGATAGCATATAGGAGTCTCACAACCTGAGACGCATTCTAACGAAGACAGTCTTCTCACAGGACAATGGCCAGAAGGGCAGAGAACCGAAGAATAAAAATATCTCCTTCTTTCCTGCATACACGCATATGAAGAAGGAAAGACCGAGCAAAATTGTCCCAGTACAGAACAGAGTCAAATTAGGACTGAACTTACAAACAAACCGAAAATGTACAACGCATAAAACACGACTGAATACCGGAATAGAATCGAACTGAACGTTCAGAAACACCTGACAACACACCTTCGTGTTAAACGAAGGAGAAACACTGCACAACTCACAAAAAGAGCTTCACAATACTAAACTGCAAGGAGAACAAACCTAAACGGGGAAACCAACTCCTAAACAAACTAGAAAGAGGAAACGAAGAATGGGAAAGCATTAGCACCAATTATAATAATAATACTGACGATATTATTACCAAAGGCGTACTCATAGCACACGACGATGAAACCTCAATGCTACGAAACAGACTAACCGAGAACAAGCTTACCGAAAAGGAAAACCAGATTATTATTGTTATTCAATATGGCGCCCGCTAAAGATGCCTGAAGAATATGTAGGAAATCGATTTATGGCAAACAGGTAGTTTTTACCTTGTTCCTAGTGCAAGAAAAGATTTCATGTGAAAGACTGTCTTAAATTCGACAAAGTCTCAGACTTTTACAATAACGGTATTTCTTCTTATAACTGTCAAGAATGTCTCAGCAACAGCAATGAACAATCGGATATGACCTCTGAAGCATCAGAAGGTAATGATGTGTTGACCGGAACATTCAAAAATGGAAGAAATAACAATGATATTGAAGATGAAGCAGGTAACTCTGAATCGCCTAGTTCAGTGACAGGTAACGGCATGAAAAATCAAGGTAGGTCATGTAGTACTCCAAGATGTAATGTTAGAGGTGTCATAAAAAGTGTTAATATGCTGAACAGTCATTTTGAAACATTAAAAGCCGAACTTATTGTTTTAAAACATGAAAACAATAAACTGGCAGATCTATTACATTGTTTCCTTGGTTCGAAGACGTATGCCGGTGTACTCTCTAACGTACGAAACACTGTTCCTGTATAAGGGCGCTTCGCCAGCAACAACAATGCCGAACAGTTTTCAGTTCCGGCACCTAAGGTATCTTCTCCGAAATTGCAGCCCGGTTCTTCTAGTGAAAAGTCAAAATTCAATTACAGTGAAAATGTTTAGCAGAAAATATCTAGTGGGTCACATATAAATATTGATTATAGTGGTGATATTGTTTTAGCAGAGGAGTGCAACGCGATAAATAATGATAAATAATGAGCAAGACAAATATGGGAAGGAATATATGTTACTAAAACCGGATTTCTGGCCGGAGGGAGTCCTGTACACGCAGTTTTTAGGAAAGCGGCGTAAGGACAGGATTCTCAGTTCTAGCCATGCAAACCGAGAATTGCAGTCTAACGATACGCCAAGTCATTGATGTACAAGGTTAGAAACTCAGTCAAGTGTAGACAGTCAGAAAGAAACAGGAATAAATAGGAAGAAAGAAAGTGTGGAAGAGAATGAATAGTCTTAGCATTTGGTATCAAAATATGCGTGGATTGAGAACTAAAATTGAACAATTCGTTTTATCAGTAGCAGATTGTAATTACGACATTATATTAGTGACTAAAATCTGGTTTACGAATGAACAAAAAACATTGATTATTTCCCAGAAACATAATGTATTTAGAGTTGATAAGCATAATGATGGTGACTTTGATATACGCGGTGGTGGAGTTTTGATTGCATCAAAAAAACATTTAAAAATAAATAGAAGAAATTATTTAGAATTTTTTTTATGAATGCGTTTGGGTTGAAATCCAATGTTAAAGAAACAAAAAATATATTAATATGCTTTTTGTATTTTACACCCAAGCTTTCTCCGGAAATAATTGAAAAAAGTTATACAGTTACTTCTAAAAGGACTAATCTTGTTCATTATGAATTACCAATTGTTGGAGACCTTAATATAACAAATGTTGATTGGGTGAGTAGTGAATTCAAACCTGATATTCATTATTATTCTAAAAGATAAGCTAAAAGTTTGTTTGACTTTCTTGATACTATGTATTTTGAGGTGGACAAAAATGCATAGAAAGAAATTTAATATTAAAAAATATTTTTGGTACAAGCTGAAATTATACAGGAAGCAATGGTTAAACAAGATCTGTATCATGATCTAGTTCAAACTGTAATACCTAATTTTAATACACTGAAAAAAAATTAAGAAGTATTAGTAGGGAGATAATGGGGTTCTATTAGCACTTTATACCAATTTAATCATAAAGAACTTAAAATCTAAAAACTACACTCAACACCCTATATACAAAACTCAAAATTAAATTACATCCAAGAAATTACCCTAGCGCAAAATAAAATTACATAAAGAACACAATCAAAGAGAACTTTATGGCATTTAACCATAAAGAATTTAAAATCTAAAACTACACTACACATAATTACACTTTTATTCTATCTTATAATGACCCCAAGGTAATGTACTTATCCTATCTTCTAATATATACCTCTTATCATCTAAAGAATCTAATGCCAACTTATAACAGCAACAGTATATACATTATGTTTGTGACTTCGAATCAGGTTTATATCTTTAAATGTTTTTGTATTGTTAAACAAAGTTTCCTTATAATCATCAAATTTTAACTCTTTCGCTACTACACATTTCGTTATTCCTTTTGCTTTTTTCTTTTCTTTGTTTTCTACTTTAAAGGCATACATCTTCGATCTTAACCCAATGAATTCAGTCATTATTTTACCGTTGTTCTCGTCTTTCATTTTTCCTAAGACCTTTTTGTTTATTAGTGGTATTCCATATATATTGTTTTTCCCATATTCGCTCGTATCAAATAGATCAACCATTTCTTTTAAATCTTTGTAGAAATCATCCGTCTCAATTTCGTATATAAAACTATCAGTATCCATATAACATAAATCTATATTGATGCCATATTTAGGTTTCATAACATTGTAATGGAAATCGTACATTAATAGTTTTGATAACTCTAGTACACTCATACCCACATATATCGGCTTATTGAATGTTAACTTTTCTTTTCTCATATGTATCGCACACAGATCTTCGCTAAATATGGTTCTATAATCAAAGTTTGGCTTCGCTATTAATTTCTCTACTCTCTTTGGATCACATTCCAAGCTAATACATGGCCTCTTTCTACTGTTTTCCATAGTTTTTCCAAATACACTGTTATTCATGAGCTTATAAAAATCTTTCTCAAAATCATTCTTAGCTTTTGTTCTCATATTAGTATTTAAATCAATATATTTCTTTAACCAGTTCGATTGTTTAAACTCTAATACCCTATGAACTTTATTTAACCTCATTCCGAGTGACATATATAGTTTTAAGTTTCTATAGTGAATGACATATCTTTCTTTGTTATAAAGCGTTGTTAATAGTTTCGGCTATTTCGATTTTGGCGGACACATGTGTTCTGGAGCTAATGGTAAATCTGAATGCTTGTTATGTAAATGTTTTGGATATTCTAAATCAACTTCTAATATGTAACCAGTTTCTGAATCATCTGGAATGTTCTTTATGTCTATGTAAGGTTTAATCCATTTAAAATCTTTGTAAGGCATGTATTGACTCATAGCCCAGCCATACAAGTTATTCGCATCTAGATACGTTAGATATGTTGAACACTTATCTTTATTATAACTCTCCATATATTTGTTATTTGCTTTTACATATCTTTTACTGCATTGTGAGATTCCTCCTCGTATACCTTTCTCTATCATTAATATTTTGTCATAATCAGTTAACATTTCTAGCTCAATTTTAGTCATTTTTAACATTGAATCCCATGATAAGCCAGGAGCTGTAAAATACCAAGCAGGATATAATCCATATGCTTTTAAACACACATCTCTAAAGTTTTCAAATACATCTGCTAGAATTAACACATCTCTTTTGTTGTAAAGTTCAGTATATTCTGCAAGGTTTTTAATTTTGAATAATCTCCAAACCATTTTTGCATGTTCATACTCCTTATCATTTATATGAGTTTTGGTAAGCTTATTAAAAAACATTTCTTTTGGAGGTAGCTCTGTTTCTTCTAATCTTTCAAGTGAGTCAATGTAATCGTATGGATACACACCTTTTTGAATTACGAAATCTAATAGATCATTAGGAAAGTGTTTTGATGTTTCTCTGTATTGTTCTTTTGTAAGATTGTTTGCTAATTCTGCCAAACTCTTTGACATAAACCTAAATGAATCTAGAAACCTTAAATGAATTCCATTCTTTTTACCAACCTTTACATATTTCGAGAATGTTATATATTTCTCCTCATTATTTGCAATCAGTTTAATTTCATTTGTATCATAAGCAAGTTCTTTAATAAAGAGATGAGTATCATAACCACTTAAGTTGTGTATAAACACTGGAACAAAATTAGGATTTCTATAGTTCAAGTTACAATAGCTGTGAGCTGCACCTCTAAACTTTCCTGTTAAATGATCATGATCTCTTACCTTTGTTTTATTTGTGTGTACCCTTTGCAAGCATTTTCTTAATTCATCTTTCCAGTCTTTATTTTTTCAATCATATCATCATTATCTTTAGCGAATTGTATTTTCTTTTTTAACACATTTATTTGCTTCTCGACTGCTGGTGGTAACTCATTTAAGTTTCTTTCACATATATGACAAGTGTTTGAGTCATTATACATCTCCTCTTCTTCTTCAGTCAGGTCATTCATTTCAAATTTTTGATCATATATTTTCTTTATTTCTATTGCTTCTTCTTGTAACATCTTCACAAATACCTTTGCAGCATCTAAAACAATATAACTATCAGGACTTTTATAATCACCATTTGAATATTTGATATAATAGCAGAAACTCATTGGTAAGTGCTTTTGATACTTCACAGTTTTAGAACAATTATGCTCTCCTTCCATTTTACATAACAAACATTGAAAATCGGCATATATTGCAAATGGAACTCTTAATGATCTATTATAATTTTTAAACTCTATTTGATTGTCATATGGTTTTTTAAGTTCTATTCGAACAGCCTCATGCTCCTTACAGTATAATTAATGTTTTCGTAATTGCTCCTCATTTCTAAAATGTCTTACCAAACATCTCTCACAAAAGTACACTTTTTCTTTATGTTTTGTTACTTGACTTCTTATTAATCTTGATAAATCCTTTATATAGCAAAAATGATTATTTTTTTCATCTTTTACATATAATAAATTGATATGCTTTTCTTGCTTATTCTTCGTGATTTGGAGTGGATAAATATTAAATTTTTCATCATAGGTATACACATT